>JAQGCM010000233.1:0-30916 GCA_034699705.1 Hymenaphorura dentifera
AATACAATGCAACCGTACTCCCACCCAAACAGCTACCTACTCTTCCAGTCATCTGCAGTGACAACTTCCAAATCGTGAACAGTGACACCTGCTCCGCTAAATACTCGCGGTTAAAGCATGCAAATTCCAAATGGTCTTTCTTAAGCTTAAACTGCCACAGCAAGTGCGAGTGAGTTCTTTGATTCTACTTTAGCTCAGGTCAAAAACGTAAAAATTCTATCTCTTCTGGAAATGATAATATCCTGTAATCTCAAATCATCATTGCTAAAAATTGCGCGCAGTTCAAAGTAATCTTGGCAACAAGAGGAGGAAAGGCAAATTTGGAGAAAGAAGAGAAAGTCGAGCGAAGAAAAGTATATGGGTAGAAAGGGTAGAATTCTTATAGACATATTTTCCACACGGTCGATCATTTCCTTACATTCACTTGCGAAATGATGAGTTCACAGAGACAGTGAAAAAGAAAGAGAGTCGACTGGGGACTGGGCGTGACAACGGAAGCGTGCATTTGAAACGATGATGACTGAGTGACTGTAGAGACTATAGAATAGACTTCATTTAGCCTCTAGTCTTTGCCGCACAGAAAAAGGGATGAGGTTGATTTGCATTTGCATGTGAAATTCGTCACTCGGCACACAACTAAAACTCACGTCAGAGTGCATTCAAAATGAAAGTATAGAGAATTCTAGATTCCTTCCAACAAGAAAACCCAGGAAAAGAGACTCATTTTCTAGAGGATTCTCTCAAAGGGTGGCACGAGAACGAAACGAACGCACTTCAAGAGTCAACTCCTCATGATGAATAAACAGGCGTTGCGAAAGGCTTTGACCAATGTGCAGCCGGGCTGGAAGAATAAAGATAATCATCATCGTCATAGATCGTGGATCCTACGGTCCTAGAGTACCCGAAAATATATACATGCAACCAATCCAATGTAAAACACACAGAGAAAAGCTTCTCGATCCGTTCGAATCGACCAAAAAGTTCACAACATTTTCATTTAATGGTGAGCTGCTATACAGAAGAGAAGAAGTATTGTATCTCTCTTGAGCATTGCAATGCCGTACAGACAGACAGACAGACCGATACCAGGACACAGGGAAAAAGAAGAAGATAGATGCAGAATCCGAGTGCGCGCTGGACCAGAATTTTATTATTGATCTTTTACATTGGGGAAAGAGGCGGGTCTTTGCAGGCTTCCAAAGCTTTAGAGCATAGGAATACTTCCCTCATGAACAACTCTTTCCTATTTACAAACTTTTCTCTTGCTTTCTTTTTACCCAATCCGAAGCTCTGCTTTCCCCTCTGGCCCGGCCATCCACTACCACTTTTACCTACTCTCCCTCCAAAAACTAATAAGTAATAATATTTTCATTAGATTGCATTACAATGAAGGATTTACACAATGCTCAACACTCTCAAACACATTGGAGCTCGAGAGGGAAAAAGACTAATAAAAGAGACTAGAGACTAGACTAGACACAATATAGCACAAACTGGGCAAAGTGCGATGTGAGTAGTGGAGTGAGTGCTCAACGAGGCTTGCCACGACATTTATGAAATATTCATAGGATTCCTCCTAACTCCACTCAAGGGTTGGTCATGCACGCTACGCATTTGTAGATGTAGTCTAAAATGGCTTTAGACAATCCATCTCGACTCTCATCATCTACCTTTCCCAAAATGGCTGCTCAAACTTTTTAATTTCTTGAGCACTAAGGATATCAAATGCTTTTAGGGAGCCAAGGGAGGCATTTTCTATTATAATGAAAAATGAAAATATACAAAAAAATGAGCTGTGGAAGCTCAAAATTACAATAACATGTCAAGCACAAACATAATTGCAATCCTCGTTGCTTGAGTACGGAGAAAAGTGGAGAAAGTCGGTATTTGGTATTTATTGAACGTGGAAGGTATCTTTTGCATAGTGTAATACTATGCCGTTGAAAGTGCTTGTATTATTTATACTTAATCCATGTATTCAATGTAGGAAAGGAAGGCAGAGTTTTCATTTCATTCCTCTCCAAGGGTTAGATACTTTATGCTGATGTTGATGAAGGCGATATGAAAAGGGGTTTATCGGATTGCGAAAAAAGAGCTTGGAGAGAAAGGGGGAATGAACGAGAAAAGAGGACTTTCGGCAAGACTTCAAAGGTTTCCATGACACCGGAATTTACTCCACTTTCCCGAAGCGCACCTAGTATTTCATACTAGAGAATCCGGTGCGGTACGATGACGAGGTTACGCACAGAACCACCCGGGCATTGCATTCCTACTTCCTACTCGTGGTAATATGCACATATTATGCATTCATCATGGAACTCTTCGCCAACTCAAATAGAAAGTACTACTTGAACTTGAGCGAGTAACGAAAACCAATAAAGTTTCTAATTTCAACTGCCCTTGACTCAACTGAAATTTCCAAGACACATTCGGGTACAATGCACATAAAACGGATTTGGAAAATGTTGCTCAAAACTTTGGACTTTGGGGAATAGCAATGTAGATGTAACATTGAAATGAACTTAAGAAGTTGTCGAACACTATTTTTCACTCTGTGCCAACCAACATAACATTTTTCATTTGATTCAAATTCGAATAAAGATTCCTCTAGTCGACGGCCAACGTCTAAAGCAAATTCAGCAACATCTCCGTCCTCACCCACACCATTAAATCATTCTAAAGCATTTCACACTTCTCTTCAAGACGGTTGCTTATCTTAACCCAACTCTCATATGTGGTGTCATCCACTCCACAGTTTCAGACAACCCGTACAAACCTCAGAAACTAAGATTCATTAATAATTTACATGTCCGCAACACAGCAAAAACATGCTTATCCTTAATTCACTGTAATATTCCCGACGTACAAACCCTTCCCTTCATCATTCACTCTGCCTCTTCATATATTTTATTCGCAAAATCCATTCCGCCGCACCGACTAACAATTTCTCAGGGACACGAGTGCACAGCATTACAGCAAAACAAGTCTCCAACTTGACTAATGGCCTACTCATGTGTCAACGATTGTCGCCGGAGTCAGATATTACAAAAAAACATTGGTGGAGTCAACTCAGGACAACATTGGTTAACAAATCTAGCTAGCTGGGTAAAATAATTCCCTTCCGCACCCGCAAATGAAGGTAAGGTGACAAGGCAGCATTCGCAAATAATTTTATGTAAAAAACGTTTTCTTTGGCTCCAGTCATACTGGTTCAGTTCCGGCATTGCTTCACCTAAAATCTACTGGCGCCTTGACAGATGGAATTAACAAATTCCACGTCGCACTCTTAATCCAACAGCAGGATATTATTTCGTATTCCAGCCAATTCTAACGCTCACTCTATTTTTCTTGATTAACCAGAAAATTTATTAAAACCTAAATCTGCAGAGACCCCCATAAACCAAAACAGGCCGACCTTATTCTATCTTTCCTTTACAAAAGCAAATGCCAGTTTTAGATTCCACATATTTTTCACGTATTTTGTTTTGTACTAGAGTCTCAAATTATTCAAAGCAATCCAGTTTAGATCCGAGCATAAATTTCATTCTTAAGATTGTTGGGAATGAGGAGAAGAGCCAAGAACGCGACCACATAATAATAGCTCACGCCTGTTTACGAGAAAAATCGGATAGAAGTGACACGAACACAAATAGAGAGACACGTCCTATTTCAACACAAGTTATTGGCATTCCTTGTGGACTTTCGATTACAGGTTGCAGTTGCAAATGCAGGAGGCAAGAGTGCGGGTTGAAGATGCCCTTTATGTGACATTTTTATAGCAAGTTATAGTCTCGACTTTTCTCAACTCTTGTAACTCACTCGGGTCCTCCTCACTCCTTAATGGTTTTAACTACGCAGATCTAAGGCCAAGTCATTATCGTAATTTTGAATGACACCATTTTACATGGCTCGGGGTTGTGTCCTCAACTCAAGCCAAAATTATTTGTATACTTTTTAGGAAAAAAAAGTTGTATTATAATGAAGTTACAAACATAACAGTCAAGAAAGAACAAGAATCGATCTCACGATAAAATCTTTCCAGATGGGGACATTTATTTACATACAGCACAGCATGGCGTGGAGTGCCATCACCGTGTTTTCATGACAAGAATGTGATGCAAACTAAACATTAATGTAGACATTAAATTTGAGACTGATGTAGTTAAAACTTGAAAATATGTGTTCATGGAGTGGAGGTGAGAGAATACATGTCACATACAAAATGCAATTATTTTGCTACGAAATAAAAAACCAAAGAAAATTTACTATCTGGAAAATCATAATGAGTGTCTTCTTTTCATTCGTTTCCATTTTTCTGTGTCGACTGAACCCAGTCATTTGCTTTCATAGTAATTCACTTAAAAGTCTGACACTTGCGAAGTTATTATTAAAAGTACAAAAGGCAAGAAGATGGATTTGGTGGAAGACCAGACGGGGGAAATGCAATAACTTGAATTAATGATTCTAACTCAGATTTTCTTTGAATACACATTAAAATTATTGCCGAACAGGTTGCAAAACACTAACTGAAAATGTTTTTTTGAATTCATAGTTCATGGAAGCAACTTTGGCTTACAGTCTTTTTGTTTAGCTTGTTAGTTTACAAGTAGAGGGATGAGAATGAAGTCTCACGAGTTAATCATGACAGACAATTTTATTCAATTTCAAGGGACTAAAATCTGCGTGTTTAAATGCTCTCTTCGAAAGAGGATATCTTATCCTCAATCCGAAGCATTGTTCTTCTGTAGTATCTAAAGACCCAATTCATTTCCAATTTCCGCCGACCTTGGTTTGGGATGCTTGCACGGTGCACCAAAAAAAAAAGGTGTGAAATTGAACCCTGCATTTTTCTACGCAATTCATTCCGAGCTCGGTGTTTAAATTAGAGTTAGCATAGTTCCCAAAGAGTAAAAATATTCAAATCACAAACGCAAATAGTAAATTTCAATGAAGACACCCTTGTCAGTATAAAATCATATTGAACTGGTCTATCAATTATTATTTATTCCAAGCCAGATCCTTGTATACATGAGATTTTATCATGCGCAAATCATGAAATGGAATACATTAGTTGTTTAAAAATTTGAAGTTCAGGATGCACATGTAGCAATTGAGCCTAAATATTGATTTGATGAATTGTCTATGCCTAGAATTTACTCACACACACGTGTTGACATTGAAGGGAAGGAATGTAATCCTATTTGTGAAAACGATAAATTATTACGCAACACACACTTGCACCCGAAAAGTACTACTGACTTTAAAAGTCGTTAATTTTAATGAAGATTTTCTTGTTGTGCTCTGCTCTAGAAACTAATGAACATCACAAGTGAGTAAATTATGCTAAGCAAGTCCCACTGTGAATAACTAATAGGACTTTCTATTTTTCTCCTCTCACTCCGGAAGAATTACATATTGATGAATGAGCATAACTACTGGTTCAGACATTTCATTAATGGCTTACTCTGCTCCCTGCATTCATTTCGCCCGAAGTAAAATACTGCGGCCTAATTTACATTCAGAATTAGCCCAAAGAAACAATAATTGTAATATACTGTCATTATTATTACAATATATTACGGAACAGTCGGTCAAATATTACTCGGTTTAAAACACGAAAAATATTTTTTACTAGGCCGAAACTACCAGAGAGAAGTTAGTTTCAGCGCAATACATGCCATCCGGGCTCCGATCTGGCCATAAATACATGCTTAGTTAGAAAACAATTTGCATCAAGCTTTCAGTCTCGTGGAACAACGAAGGTATTTCCAATTCAATCTTTCTCATCAATCCATCCGACCTGGCATGACAAGCTAAGAAAAGGCTTACTTGCACCATAGGGAGTTAAACCTTCTGCTCTAATGGGTGTTTCCAAGATGAGGAAGCTGCAAAGTCTTGGATGGAACAAAAACAGGTTAGTCAGTCGTGGAGAAGACAAGAACGGAGGAGAGCTCAGGATTTCCATTATAAAGTCCGTCAGGCTCCCTCCCATGCCGTCATCCGTCCAATCTTTTCTTGCACTCATTTCCAATCACAATAAGTACCTAGTCTATCCGAATCCATTAGGAAGAAGAGAATTCTTATAAGATATTATAAGATACTTAACAAAACTCGCCCACTATTCCCATCCTTCCAACTAAAAACTAAGTTTCATTTCTTCCATCTCATCCTTCATATCAACTTCTTTAATTAGCTCTCCAGAGCTTTAATCCATTCCATTTGTAAGCGCCGTCGACTTCTAGAAAATGTACAGCAGTAAATCTTAAGAACAAGAGTTCAGGTACGGCACGGCCTGAGTACAATACTACAAAGTACCATTCTGCAAATTAAAAACCGAGTGCCTTGTCAGTAAAGTACTACTCCGAGCCTAGAAACAGCCCTAATTCCGACTCACTCTCAAAATTCAGATTGTCATTTTCTTTTGTCAAAGTTCCCATCATTTCCTCATTAACCCGCTTTTTGAAATGCCTCTAAGTTCAGCGGATAGAGTTCGCGAACAATGAAATGAAATGTAATACCTGGCTCAAAAGTCGGATGTAGCATACAACACAGGATTCACGCTACCCGTTTTCCAAAAAAAGAGACAACAAAAAGATATGAAGAACTGAGCTAACAATGGACAGACTGATCTATATAGGCTTTTTGTTTAATCAGCCCAGCAGGTATTCAAAAATTAATCGCCCAGACGTCAACCTAATGAAGGCATGATTGCTTTGTGCCTCCTCATACAACCCTTAACAAGTAAGGAATAGATTGTTACAACTCAAGAAGAAATGACGTTTAGATGGAAAGGCAATTCTATTCAGGATTACAGGTAGGTTTACAAAATTGTGGCAGGAGGAGTTAACATAAAAATTGTATTCTAGTATTCATGTACTAGAGCCTGGTGAAAGCACTTTTTGAATTTGTAAACGTAGTGACATAAAGTGTGGACCCCTCGCGCGTGTTAAACTCAGGTCTTTAACTTCTGATTTACTAGCGTCTTCTATCGACAGGATCGGGTCGTGTGTATTTGCAGGCAGTCAAACGAGGGTAGACATATAATAACTATTTAGAGTCGATAAAAATGTTCGTAAAGTTTGACACTGAGAAAACATGATGGGCTAGAAACAGCACAACTCGAACCGACTGCATCCACCGCGCCCAGACCAGAATGTCAATTTTAGTTGAGAATAACTTAAGTTCAGTTCCGATCCTGATCCGAGGCAGCATTAGGACATCCATGTACACAAAATTCGTGCTATTTGAAGTTTATTTTTTGCTCGTCCTTCTCCTAAACTTGACGGAAAAGGGAAGAAAAGCTGAATAAACGAGCAAATAGCCATTCTACAACCAAAACAGGACTTGAATTTAACTGCCTACATTACAGGGACATGAAAGCAGATAGTAAAGTTTCAGCATCACGTAAATGCTAATTTGAACCAACTCAACCTGTCTGTTCAACGTTTGAAACTGCTAAACTCAACTACTTTCGTCATGTTCTTGTCAGTTCGAATCAACTGAAGGTCAGCTGCGTCCAATAAATAAGTTCTCCGTTCAGAAACAATAATTGGATTCACTATATTAACTTTCTGCCCAGGCTCAAGTATTTAACTTTTCTAAATATTTCCAAATTGTGACTGTGGGCAATACTTTCCATTTTAGACCAACTGCAACAAAATGTAGAGCCTGACCTAGACCTCTCTGCCATGAACATAATCCTTTACCGCACCCAAAGATATGATCCGAAATGCCAAAAACCATTTCCCATGTTGCGTTCTAGCAAAGAAAAGACTGAATTCAACACTCAGAACAATGGTTGACCTAACCTATCCGAAAAGTTCCCTCATTCCATTGATTTGAAATGTACCCTCTCGTAGCTCAAAGTTGACCTGAACCAACTCACTCAAATTTCAATTTGAACAAACTGAACCTTTCACTAACTAGCAAACACCTCCAACGCCGTTTTCATCAAACATGAACGCAACATACATATTTTATAAGTCGCAGTCAAATAGAGTAAAATGACTTTAATGCAAACCAATTCACCCGCAACCTCACGACCGCCACACGAAATCTCAATCCATCTTTTTCGCCATGCCATGCGACGTGCGAGCGGCACGGCACTCTCTCAGAGTCAGAGTATCACTATCAGAGAGCACGGAAATTTAACTCACAACACGCACAAAATATCCATGTATCCGATCTGACCATGCTAACCTGTGCAGAGCCCACCAGTTTAAAACACAGTCCATGTTTCATTTAAACACGTTCAGCTGTAATAACGACAATTCTACACCTCCCTGACACATGAACTTATGACTCTGACTTTTTACCCGGGTCGCCAGAGTCCGGCAGGAAATCTAAATCCAAGTGCAAAAAGCAAAACAATGCGTGAACTCAAGCAAGAAAACAAATAATGGTGAAGACGAATAAATAAATATCAACATCGCATTTCTAATTCGGACCGGAGACGTTGCATGGCTGATAAAAGCCAGTGCAGTGCAATCTTTTAAATTTTTCTAGTCGTATGGCCAGAGTTTTTGGTGAATACTGTGCGATTCGATTCAGCTGAAAATGCCGTGTAATAGATTTGATAGGAGTGGAAGATGGGGGGCATTATTATGATGATGAATAGGAGTGCCTTGCCTACTCTGCTCCAACTGTAAAGAGGACAAAAGAGAACTATTTTCAATTCAACTTTGGCAAATGGAGAGAACTCAACTCTCTGAAATGTCCCATCATGTGAAAAATAGGGATAATGATGTCGAATAAAGGTTTGTTGTGAGAACCCCTTCTCTCCGACTCAAAAACCAATTCATGTAAGTAAATACGCTTTCTACCTGCACTCACATCACTCCTATAATAC
This sequence comes from Hymenaphorura dentifera, assembly GCA_034699705.1. Lineage (NCBI taxonomy): Eukaryota > Metazoa > Arthropoda > Collembola > Poduromorpha > Onychiuridae > Hymenaphorura > Hymenaphorura dentifera. The sequence continues at coordinate 8,849 of JAQGCM010000233.1, forward strand.
CCCATTCAACTCAACTATAAACAGAGCAAATGCAACTCAAGCACATTTGCATTCAAAGTCCCTACAAAAGAAATCGTTTTTGCAAGGCCTGAATAACAGAAAAAGCAAAAAGCATTTGTGTTAGCGGACATAGCCAAAGAGTCATCGTCGTTGTCGTTGTAAAATATGTCAACAGAGTGCAGACTACAGAGTCGAACACTACAACAAACTCGGACCGAACCGAATTTTTAGACGAAATGCGACTGCGATAGATACTTCCTACAAATCAACTCTTCTTTCTATTGTCACTCCCGCCCGTTCCCAAGTGAAGTAAATCAAAATAAAATAAAGTATTATGTAATGTCGTGTAATTCACTCCTAGGCACGGGGCAGGAAAGCAAAGCAAGCTTCATTCATTTGTACTAAGCAAATTTGCATTTTGTGTTTGTGCATCCCCCCGGAGGACACAAAGAGACAGAAAATCTAGGCTCGAGCCATGTCTATAATTCCTCTAATGTGACTTTTCAAATTCACTAGAGCATGCAACCCTTTTTCCTTTTCCATCAGGTCACCGGTGGGCAAATAATATTAAAAAATGTAACCCAGAGGACAATTTATTCCGTCTCAACGGAACTGTCCACAACTGGCTCTGTCAACTAACGCAGCCGAACCGGAGGAAATAGTCCCGGATATCTACGTTACGCTAGCAAACAAATATGATATTATATCCCGTCATTAGTAGCACGGCTGCTGTTGTCACCAGTCACCAGACCTTTAGGCCAAAAAACCGAGGACTCGTATCATTAACAATCTCAGGCCGTAGACAGGCACAAGTCCAATTAATTGCAATCAATTCCCAGGCCTCGTACACAGCACGAATAAACAAAATTCGCAATTCCAATCTTAAAATACTTCTGGAGGTATAGTAAATTTAGAAGCGTGCATAATTTTCTTTCATCAGATCAATAATCCACTTTCAGCTCACAATACCGTTCCCATTTGTCACCTGTACTTTAATTTATCCAACCATAAATTAAACGGCAGGAAATTCTCCACTTTCCTTCCTTCTGACTTTTGACAAGGTAAAATGTGGTCTCATATAGTCGGAACATATTCGTACTAGAATTACTCAAGGAGCGAAGTGCTTTGCACTTGGTTTGGCTTTATAAAATGAAATGAATGGGTAAGTCAAGTGTGTCGGTGTGTACCACCAGCATGTCAGCCATGTTATCTAATAACTCACGCCTTCACTCCAATTATGAACATAAATATTTTACCCCTATCGCATTTCCTTAACAAGAATAAATTATAAATGTTCATAATAGGCCGCAGGTACACACATACACATACATATTTCAAATCTCCTATTAATTTCAAAAATGAATTACTTTTGTGTTTCATCAATCATTTCATCTCCCGTCTTGTCCGAGTTTCAACACTTGCAAGACATGAGCAAACAAGGCTTTACAAGTTGGACACCAGGATTCTAGCCTCCCACTCAATTCAGAGTTCACATAGCCAAACCAACCCAATCATTAATTCGTTCAGAAACATTTCCCAAATTCGCACTTCCATTCACAAAATGGATCAAACCATGTTTTAATAAGTGCCTACGAAAAGGTCGGATTTCCTTTTTCGCTTTCTAGAAACCACGAACTTCCAAACCCAATAATTCCAGGATGTATCCGGTAGAAATGAGGTAGACCATTTTTTTTTGAAAAAAAATATAGATGTACAGGTGTGCAGTTTGTTATGAATTAAAATACCAAGGAATGTTGAAATAACATAACAGTAGTCAAAACCAGTCAGCAACATATTACTTCATAAATCACACAGTCAGTGGCTGACTACCAGTGTCTCATGGTTTACATACAATCTTTCCAAAAGAGATAAATTACCATTTTTCACAGCTTTTTATTATTCAAATTCATATTGTATTTGGCTCTCGCTCCTCATCAGCTCAAACATAAATACAGGATTTCCAAAATCCCTCATGCGTTAAGAAAAGTAATCTCCTCACCCTGTCTGCCGTGTCAAATAATACTTTATTTAAAATATCTCAACATTAAATATTTCGAGAAAGATGACGTGCAGAGGAGAAAGCAAAATGTGAGTCTGAAACACATGCAAGCAAACATGGAACTGGAGCCAGGGCATTTCCCTTGTTCGAAATGTATGAACAAACGGGCCACCAAATTAGCCTTTTGAACTCTGCTGAATACAGTTAATAATATTATACTTCTCACGTATAGTCAAGTCAAAGTCTTACCTACCCCATCACTGCCTGCCTTACCACCTATCATCCATTTCAAGTTTTTGGCTCGGAGCGTGAGGAGAGTATCACAGTCTTGTGTCAACCTGCCAGATCTCTATCAAATTTACATACCTCATAATAATAAAATTCATGGCCTGTACTTGCCTTGCCTGTGACTTGGTTATTCATGCAGGACTCGCACTTCAGAGAGCACAATGGCACAGTGGAATAAAATTATGGACACACTCATTAGTCACAATATGTGCGACGGTGAAATTGCATTTCTAATAAGACATTAGTCTATTTTATGACCGCCTCTAAAACTTTGGAACCCGCCCAGGGTCTAATGAGCCTTCGCAATCCCGAAACCGAAATTCATTATCGCTGAACTCAAGGAAATTGAAAATGTGAATTTTGATTGACAAATTATTACCAAAGTAACCAAATATGGGAAACATACGGGCAATTCTCTCGAAAATAATTGTCGTCAACTCTGGCAAATGAATCGCGATAAAATTTGCAATATCTTTCAATGATTTCTAAAACGCATTATGTCAAAAAATTTCACCCCAAAGTGAAAGTCGATGTGATTTCACAAACTTTCTCCACAAGTCAATTGCGAAATAAATGCCAACGCCATTAACTTCATGTTCCAATTTCCTTCAAAACATGATTTAAAGTCTTAAACTACAAAAGCTGTAATTCGTATATTGAATTAAATTATTAGTCTCCAGTACTGCCTTTCTTCAAAGTCCTCCAACATCCCAGAAAGGATTAGTTCAGCCCTCAAAAACTAACCACACACCAAGCTTTGAAAAGGAAAACAGCATGAGTATTCATGCGGATAATGAGGCTGGATTCGGATCATCATGCATATCGAATGCTCGGAAACCAGTGCCAGCCTCTCAATCCACAAAAGAGGTGAACCACGAACGTACGAACGGATCCCGTGTCCTCCACCAACGCATTGTGTAAATTGACTCATATTATTCATATTCATAACTACAAATCGGGAACGAGGCGAGAAAACCACACTGGGCTCAAGCGCTGTCACAGAATTCCCGTTAGGAAAAGCAGAGTAAAAGTATAAAGTAAACGAGGAACCATTTGACACCCGTCCTCACAAACAATGGGCAAAGAAGGGCCTTCCCCTGTTTTCCGTCACCCTTACACAACAAAATACAATGGATCTTGCCTGCCCTTAGTTTGCCCAGCATACAATGAGTTCCCAACCCTTCAACTCATGCGTGCTCGCATGTACTATTTGTATGTGTATTTATGTAGCATTTAATGAACTATCATAACATTACTTGTAACTTAAACCCACCATTGAATGAATGAAATCATAATTCATATCATAATCGATTGAGTTTAGTTGGGTCGTGCAGCTAGCTGCAATTGCAGTAGTGGAGTGCAACATCCCCAGTAAGTCAACTCGAGGAGTCTGATGATAGATTCGATTAACATGTGACTTCATTCAACTTGAACCCCAATCTCCGTAAACACAAACTAATGATTTATCAATTGAATGAGCTCATTCCGATGTCGCTGTGCGTACTCCGAGTTCTTTCAAAATATACCCTGCGAGCAGCAACCGTTTACCACACGTGCAATGATGCTGAGTTTTTAAAACCAAAACGTGACTAACTTTAGTAATCTCATCTACTGGTAACAATACACTCAATCTCAAAGACGACATTTCTCCTCCTCTCAACTCCAGATGGAAAGAATAAATTTTATTCCTGGGACCAGCACTGGTTTAAAAAGTTTTAGCAAGAAACAAATTTCATTAGATTAGCGAGAAACGCAAATTTTACGCCAAAAATACAAGCAGTACGATTTCACAAGTCTATAGTAACCAAGAGAAGAGACGATTCTCGTTCAATATTGAACCCAATTTTTGTTCTCAAAATTCGACATTGGCTACCGAGCATTCCGTTCTTTTACAATGGTTACATTGTGGATTGCTAACTGCCATCACACAAATTTCATCTTGACCGTCCAAATCCAATAAGGCACAACATTCCAAAACCAGTTCAAAGTGTCCGAAATTCTCAACATAACCTGAAGAATTCTTATTTGGTCTGAAACTTTTATTGGAGACATACCAAGGATGCGAGCCGAAGGAATCAACGGTGGAAAGGCAACCAATGAATGCGAAAATAAATGATCAATTCGCATCACATCACATTCAATGCGAATGTGACCACGACTCTTTCCTTAAATATCAACCAAGTAAGTTGCAAGTCCTCTCCGCCCGGGCATGTGAATATAATAAAATCATCAAGTCGAGTGAACCGAGCGACAGACAGAACATTCTTTGTGACCAATCACGTTTCCTTCCGTACGAATGGCGAATCGACTCTCAATTCCTTCTTGCCCGGAGACCATACACATGTGGGTTTGGGGGATAAGAGACAAATAATTCTCCAAATCTCTTGGATTTCTTCATTCAATTGAAAAGGAACAAATTCCTTCTTTCCAAGAAAGCGAATTCAAAAGGCAGGGCAGGGAACATTTTCATTTTTTACCTGCTAGGCTTTCCAAAAGCCTCTGAATTTGTACTCAAGAATTCAACTAACAAATAACCCTTTAAGAAGGACCCTCACATTACATCGCAACGCATCTGTCAATAAAACGGACGCGTTTCAGTTCCCTACTCTTCAATTCTGAATCCCGTTCGTTTTCCCAAATAGACCAGCCAAACTAAAGCAAAAAATACTCCTTATCATCCTATCCTTGTCCAGCCCAGTGCAATCTCAAGCAAGTAATGTGATTCGATTTTCTTTTAAGGGAAAAAATCTGGAATCTTAAGAAATGTGAAATGTCCTATCTCCGCAGATATAAAAAACGAATGAATAGATGACCTCATCCTTCTTTTTCTCCAATATTTGAACTCAATCCATCCAACCATGCGCAAGGACTTTTTTGCTTGCTTTAAACGATGAGATCTTGGCTATTGACTTGCAAAATCCAACCTGAGTCCTACCATTAAATCCGGCGCAAATCGTGATAACATTCCGTACACTCATTCACATATGAAAAAGTTAGTTTACTTCCAACCACACCGCTCTCATACTTGTTACCATTATTTTCGTGGCCTATGCTTTTATTGCTCTTCCAATCCCAAGATGAATACATTTGCATCAAGATTGGCAATCTCAATTTCATACAAAACTCTGGCAAATGCATCCTACACAAGTCAACAATTTTTTACAGGTCTGTCAATCTATCTTTCACCCAAAGCATAAAGCGTAACATGTCCGGAGCTAAAATCTAATCCAATGCAATAAAAATTTAGCATAACAAGGCACTTCGGTCCTAACCTTAACCTTTTACCTCGTTACTTTGCTCATCTCAGAGTTGGACTCAGGTGCAAGCAATTCTTGTCAAATTCACCACAAGCCTGGCCAAGGGGGCTCAGTTTTATCAATTACTTGACACCCTTCTCAATCTCAACCCTTCGGACTTCCAACACTTTCAAGTCCCCCTTGAGCTTCTTCCAACCCAACAAAGGTGGCGACTTCCACTCTCTGTCAGGCCAAATACTTGAAGGAAAAGAAAGGTACTCAGGAAGCTCAGCTTCTCGTTATCAAAAAACAAGGCTAGTTTTCAAAAACAGACCAACAAGAAAGATACACACTCACTCGCTCCCTAATATTTCGGAGCCTATCCATCAATTGCGAAACTCCCAGTCAGTCAGGTCCGGTATCATTTTGTTATCTGATAAGGAAACTAGAAACCTGAACCAAGTCCCGTCCAGTCCAGTCAAGTTTGAGTCGAGTTCATGCTTTGCTCCTTCCTTCCAGTTTCGACATACCCGGTCCCGGGTCTATGATTATGATTATGACCTGTTTCAAGCTCATATTTACACCCTCATCTCACCTCTGAGCTCTTGTTTGTACCTTCGGTCCCGACCTCGTTTCGGAGATGAAAGAAATAAACAGGTAGGGGCATTCTTAGTTTTGGAGGGGTAATAAATACTGCCTACCAGGCCTCGCCTTTAATACCTCACCTCCGGAGGAATCCCAGAAGGCATGCACAATCCACACTTAGAAAACATCAACTCCTTGGCCGTGGCCATAACGAGGGTGGATAAATACATTGGTCCAAAGGATGTCAGGAAAACCGAAGCCGCCAAGTCACTTGCTTCGTTGAGTGTACAGAAGAGATGAAGATGACGATCATGATCATGCACGACACCTTAACAATCTACTCATCCATTGTTTCTTTTTGAAATGAATCCCTCTCAACTACCTTTCGTTAATAATCCAACCCACATTCTACCTGTCTACATCTTTTCCTCCTCAAATTACTGGCGAGCGCTAATATCAATAGCTGCATAATCATCCACCAACTATTGGTTCAAGAAGATAACAAGTTCTGCTAATAAGTCTTCCATTTATCTCCTCAACATAGACATAATTTTTCGAGCCTCCAAGACGCCTGGCGCTAGTCGCTCGCAAAGCAAAGAAAATCACGAGCCACCTTTTCCATTCTTTATTTTGCCGCAAATCTATTATTCCCATTTAACTTTAAACGAATTACTAACAAAAATTATTCTTTAAAGTTAGAAGCAAATGCACGGAACCTTACTTGAGCCATTTAAGCATGCATCGTTTAGTTAAACACAAGTGAGTTGATTGTTCCCGTAATTAGGTAACAAGACTACCTTGTTCCATTGTCGTTATTAGTCAATGCGATAAAGTCCTTATGAACCGAACCGCCAGTTTAAATTCGCCGACTCTTCTATTTATGACCATGCCCCGGACATTGCAAACGAAGGAGTAAAAAGAAACTATCATTCAGCACGCAAATATTTGAGTGACCATAATCAGGGGATATTAAGGACATTATTTCCTCATTTTTCCACGCCCCTAACACATCGCTTTCTATTATAGTTATTTATCGAGTGCTCAACATACACAACTCAAACTCAAATCACGCATCCATGCTTTTCCCACTATTAGTGTAAATTTTATCTCATTAAAAGTGGAACAACCAACCCATACTGAACCAGACTTCAAATCTCCTTCTTCAACAATTCCAGGGAAAAAGTATAAGACTGGACTATTTTGTACAAGCGCAAGATCACGACTTGACTCGAAACGAAATAATGGAGTGCACCGCCAAGAACTAACTAACTTAGGAGAGGAAAGAATATTTATAAAAAAGGAACCCTAGCCTTAGCCAAATATTTCCGATGAGAGCTTAACTATTACCATTAGGGAGTTGCTTTACATATTATTTCTCATTCTTCGGCGAGAAGAATCACGCACTCCGTCAACTAGTTGCTCTCAAACATTATTACTGATCACGCTCTCAAACCCACAAGAAAAAGATGGTTCAGTTCACTTCTTTAGCAACAAGTCCCGAAGTTCGAGTAGACTGAAAAGAAAAAGTTAAGCAGGTGGAGAGTTCTAAAAGCCCGTTTTCACCTGATTATTTATGGGCTAATCTTTAGTTCTCTTCCCTTCCAGCCAAACTCAAAGTCCTTTTAACTTCACACGATTTTTCTACACCTTAACTGCTCAACGCTTCAGGACAGGGCAAAAAAATAAGTATAACGTAGATCTTGTTTCCTTCACTCCTGTACTGAACTGTATCCAACAAAAACTTCTCCAAGTCTTCGCAGTTCACATTCCTTCTCATCAGGCAAACAAGAACGAATATTTTATTTTAAATCTGACTAGGCTAAATGCGACAGCTGTTATGATTTCTTTCTACTCTACAGAACCGATTTTAAAACGCAAATTACAGCTATTTTATGGACTTAAAGCTTTATGCAACGACAATAAAGAAGTTAAACCCGAAAGAGATTGCCAAATAAAAATAAATCGGGTCTATATTTTGAAGTTGCTCTAATCAACGAATCATAAAAAAGGAAGCCTTGGCCAAAAACCCTTCTATTCTTTCCAAAAAAAATCCAATCGTCAACTCAGAATGACGATGTGTTTCTTGAATCAGTTCACGGTCTAGAGATTCTCAAGGGCTGAGAGAGGGTGACTTGAAGTCTTCACTCAAGCCCAGAAAGAAAATAAAATAGAATAGAATCAGAAAACACAATAGAGTTCCAGTCCGAATGAAAATCTACCTTTCCAGCACAAACTTTAGAATAATAACGCCGGCTAGTCGACGTTCGGCATTCAAGCTTCCTTAGCCAGACCGCGAAGAATGATAATAGTAATGATGATGATCAGGTGAAAAGTGAGACACATTCAAAATTACGATGCACCACCCCATTCACAATAATTATTATTAGACCCAATTCTCCTCCCTCACTGCCTCTTCATTATTCTCACAATCGCTGATGGACAACCTGAGTACCGGCACCGGCATTCCAATTCAAGTTCGGCCTGTTTTCTTTCAATTCAGTTCCCAGCAGATCGAATCAATCCTTTAGCCCACAACCCCTTCTTAAAGCAGAACAGCTATCGAAATTTTTACAAAAAGAGTACAACTCTCGGATTTTTCAGAAAACCTAGTTTCAAGGAAAGAAAAACTTCCTGCAACTTGCATCAGATCTTCATCCAATCCCTCCTTCATTTCTAATTACAATCCACTAGGACAGACACTGGGTTTCCGACAATAAATCTTGATTGGACTACGCAGCATAGTAAAAACAGCCTCATTTGTTCCTCAATGCTAAACCACAGCAGTGTTATTAGAATAACTCTAAATTACAATCTAACAAGTAGATTCCGCTCTTCATTTTTTCCGTTCTACACCTGCCCAAACCAAGAACCAGCTCATACTAAAATGAGTATTCTCTGGATTCACACAACACAGGTCGGGCACAAGATCCATTACCCCTATCTCTCTCTCACTCTTTACCTTTTTTCTTCTCAATAGACCATTTTTCACCTAAGCATTATACTCACAAAAGCACCAACACCAACAAAGCATTATATTATTTATTTATTACCTGTCGCGAATTACATGGCATATAATTTATGTTAGAGCTGTCGACTGGCTCACACCGTGATACAATACATTACATGTTAGCAACAACATTGAGTTGGACGTACAACACTACACGCAAGAACAGGTACCAGACCGAACCGAAACCATAGCTAAAACCTAAGGTAATGTAAATGTGTGAAGAATGAGAGACTTCTTTACCCATGCCTAAATCTTGTTCCTATCATATCCTCCGAATTAATGAGATTGTAGATAAATAGATAAAATTCCATTACAATTGAGAATTTATGAGAAAACGTGCCATGCCGTGTCAAGTCGAGCCCAACTCCCCGTCCGATCCAATCCTATCACTACCTTTTGTTCCATTAAACCCTTTTCTCGCACTCATACTCGTGCACAGAACAAGTCGACGAATTTCTCCAAATTCACAAAATACTAAATTGTGCTTGGGAAAGAAGGGATTAATTTATTTAACACATTACAAACTTCTGACTCTTTCCAAAATCCATTATAAAATATCTAATCTTCAAAGGACAAGAGAGATTCATCAAAAGAAAACGTTTCCATTCTAAAATGAAGTCCCAGAATGTCAATGTCACATCACGAAATGAACCCGCCCACTGCGAAATCATCTCATCTCGTCCCCCCGCTTCCTCCCCAAATCATTCACGAATACCTTTTAAATTCACTCACATTCACATTCTTAATTCCCTATCTTGCATGCAAATGCTTTCTTGGCTCCACGCTTTTCCGCTAGCTTCACTCAGCCAACCCCAGCACAACACAGCTTTTGACTGGGTGACAATAGAAGTAAGGATGACTCGGATAAAATTAGGATTTAAATGAAATGCAGAATAACCTGGAATTCCATGTAAAATCTTCTAAACCTTTAAGAAGTTTATATAATAACACATAACATCAAAACCGCATGGAGCAGAGAGCGCGACGGAATAATGCCCACTTGAGCAGAGGAGACAGAAGGCTCACCGGGGACCCTATCTCCGTCCATGTAGTAAAGTACCAAACTTGTCTCACTTTGCTACTGTTTCATTCCTAAAATTGAATTCTGAGTGTGAAAATTCTTGCATAAAGATAGCTCCTTAGGTAGGGATTTGGAGTGCTTGGCCTTAAAAAAGGACGGTTGGCTGAGTGAATGAATGGTAAAGAATGAATGGACTGCACTGGGGAGATCAGAATGAATTGAAGGTCCCGGATTACGAACCGCGACACAAAATACAATAGCACACAAGAAGACGACTAAAAATCAAGGTTTGAATGAATCAAAGGAAAAAATTCCAAACACAAACGACTCTCCTTCCTTGCCTCAAGCCCAGTGAGCAAAATCTAATTCAAACAAGACACAGACCAAGTCGAATCTCACAACCAAAATAATTGAATTGAGAGATGAAAGTGTAACAATTCACAATTTTTACTCAACTGAGGAACTACTCAGACCTTCCACGAGCATACCTATAAAAATTACAATCACTCAAACATTGGTAAAGTTGTTGAATTCTTTCAAACCAAGTGCATCCACAAACAATTGAACGGAAAATTATGCTTCGTTGTACAATATTGAAAGTAAAAAACCGAAATTTGATAAATTCTACATGGAAGAATTTCGTATTGTAATTCTCTCTGGGAGTTGACGTTAACATACAGACTTCAGCTTCAAATGGTTAGCATCTTCGTACACTCGAAAAGTTCACTGCTTCAATTCCCCAAACTCTTGGCCGGGCTAAGGATTGAGTCATGGGGTTGAATCTTCTTCAAGGACAGTGAGCTCATTGTTTTCTCTGCGTGAGACTCCTTCCATCCGAGAGTACAAATAAAAAAACTCACCAAGGCAAGCGTAACAACAACATGAAGAAGATGAGCCCTTAGCTCCTCTTCCCTTTCGTTGATTCCAGATTCCATCTTCGTCTAGTTAGACGAGGAACAAACGAGAATCTCATCATGAAACCAACGAAGATCCAGGCAGGGATCTTCCTTCCAGCATTACCCTGTTGTGCACTAAAAGGACGACTTAGCTTTCAATGCTTCCAAATCATGCAACTAAAAAGTCACTTTCAGACACAGAGCCCTCAGGGCTACCCATAAACAAGGATCCAAACAAGAGGAAGTTAGGAAAACTGAAAGATACGAGGGCGTGATTTTACACTCTTCTACTTCTTAGCCAACCGTGTTAACTAAAACTCTCCGCTCAACGGTATTCCAGAAAATATGAGGACTGGTTACCAATTAAACCAGGCACAACAATTCCACCAGAATTTATTTTTCTTCTAATTTTGACAAACAATTTCAAAGTCCTGCAGCCAAAAAACTTTTCAAACATCAACAAATCCGCAGGCATTTGTACATGTCAGTTTTGTCAAATCCTTCTACTTAGCAATTGTACATTCCTTGACGAGTAATTGATTGATTAGCTTAGACAGGCAGCCGCCAAAAGCGAGTTTAGGAAGGGTCACTGCGTGAAGGCAAACATTTTATCACAAATACATAAACCAAAATATTGAAAGGCAGGTGAACTTTCCCTTGCTTTCTTCGAGATAAAGTTAACCTTAGAATCATGGAACGGCTAAGTGCAAATTGCATCATGAATTTTCAGAGCACAATTCTCTACAAACTGCCCAAGCCATCAGCTAATATAGCAAAGGACTGAAATGCCTTCTTGCCAAGTACAAATTTGAAATTAGGGTCTCTAAAAAAATTTCCTCAGGTGAAGCGTAATTTTATTAGACTCCTTCATTGTCACAAGTCATTCTACGTAATTAAAGGAGGCAAATTCTCTTCCCTTCATAGCGTTTGAGAACCCGAACAGAATTTCCAGCCTAAAAACATTTCAGCCCTTCTGTTTCTTTCGACCACAATAAAAAAAAATCTAGTTCTTATAAACTCGCTTGCAAGAGTATTGTCAAGTACCGCCTACGAAGAACCTTTTCCGCGCACAACCATGCCTTCACAAGACAAAAATAAAATAAAATAGATTCCAAATCAGTGTCGTAACCAACCTGCTCATCATTTTGCAAAATATTGAGTCTTGTTCCCTAGAACTATATGAGAGAACTCTTCATCATTTTCTTTGTCAAGAGAAACTCAAGTGGCAACTTGACACTCGCTTTTCAATAGTCATTTCGTCAGTGCAATGGAGGATGAGACCAAGACAAGGAGATAGATTGAAGAATAGAAACGAGGGGGAAAGGATTGTCGGATCAGAATTCAGATCACAGATCGGATCACAAAGCCCCTTATCAATACCATGTACTTTTTTCCAAGGGCATACGGCGAAATAACCCTCCATTCTGCCCTTCCCATCTCTGCTCTGAGTCTATTTACAACCTCACGTCACCCTTGCTCAATTCAATACAATAATAAAAGACTCACAGACTCAACTCAAGAGTCAACCACCAAAACCTATCAACCCATGTAAGTATTATGTATCACGAATGACACAAGACAACAAAAAGTTAGATAGAGAGCACAAAAATGGAAAACATGCCGCAGACGTTCAATTCAATATCAAAACAAAACTTGAGATCGTGTCTTCGTGTCCTCTCTTTGTTTTTGTCGCCATCATCTTACATTATTATTTTGATTGTAGGAAACTAAAAGTACGTACACATTCACTATTCACGGTTTTACCTTTTGATGGCAGCTGATTGTTCATATTTCCAAACAGAGCTGACAACAAGCTGAAAAAGTCTAGAGTTAAAATCTGTTTGCTCTCAGGTTAAAATATTGATCCGATATTTGTTTTCCATAAAATCAAAATGGTACTCCTCCCCCTTTCTTTTTTAATTTATACTGGAATGTGACTTCAAGTCCCCACGAGCGCTCTATTAATAAAGTGTGAAACGTTAAAAAGGGTACCTTATTCGAAGGGCTAAAAACTTCTCAACATCTCAACCCATAGATCAACTTTCAAAATCCAACACAATACAATACAACAAATAAAGTTCAAAGTGCTAATAGAGATCCCTTGGCATTTGGGAGACCCGCTGGCTAGCGTACAATGCTAATGATAAGGGCAAAAGTTCTTTTTTTACACTCTTCGTTTCATCGTTTAAGAATTCAGACAAAGATTCTTAATAATTGGTTACATTACATTACCCACACATACAAAACCGAGAATTCTATTTCCTGCAGCCCTCGTGCACACACAACTGTGCACATTAATCCCCATACCTACCCAACCCATCATAATATGCTTGTAATATTTACTTCATTTAATTTTTTTGACAAGGATGAAGTAGACGGATGGATGAGCAAGTCTTGAGAGTGGAAAAAGTAAATTAGAGATGCATTTTACCTGCCTGGTTAAGGTGTGTTATGCAAAGTGAAGTGGAAAAAGTGGGAAGGGTATCTCCACCATCACCCGTCATTTTCGTTTAAAACTTTTTCAAATAAACCCAGTGCCCGGTTGGTTCTCTTCTTATTTCCAAGCCAAGCCAGATAGATAGATACCTGTTCGTACTCTCCACTTTTGATATAATAAATTGGAAAAGGGGTTGGAAGACAAGGAAAACTTTTGATTGGAATGCCAAATCCAGGTAAATGTAGCTGACAGGTTTCCCTAATGGGTCCATCCAGACCAACTTCAACTCTCTCATATTTTCAAAAACTATTTAACTTCAACCAGAGAAGTAATTGTTTTAACTTTTAACATTAGAGCGATTTCAGTTCTCATCAACTAATGCCATTAATTTCATGTTTCCGCCTCTGTTCAACTCTTCAATTCTTCACGCGTAATGAATCATTTTTAATACAGCAGACGACTATGGATGGGTGTCAGGGTGTCTTTCATAAACAAGGGCTTGAGAGGAGCTTCGTTGGGGAGACTAATAAAAGACAAAACGAAACCCTTCGCACATGATTAATTCGTAATTATCCACATTAATATTCTCATCAGGTGAGACAATCTCCAGTTAAGCGTACTTGGGTGGTGAGGGTGTCATGCAATGCCAAGGGAATTGAAGAGTAGAAGTGGAGGAATACGCCCGCCCCAAATACTAAATACTTCGTACTAACTCTGCGGTCATTCCATTCGTGATGGTAGTTCTCCTAACCAAGTCTACGAACGTTATGGTTTCTGTCATTTTAAATAAGGACCAGAGAATTTACCCGCTGGGAATACCTTGTTTCAAGAACATTTCTGTCTCATCAATTTCAGACCACTTCTCCAGGGATTGGAATAACAATTCTGTTTTTTAGGAACAGCTGTGGGGTACCGAATTTGTGTTTCAAACGAATAGCTTTTAAATCGATGTCGTCCGAGCGAGAAAGTGAAGGTAAATAATTTGACTGAGAAATTCGAAAATCCTCACAGCCTGTGGTTTTGAAGTGTGCTTTCAAATATCTCAACCGTGTCATATATGTTTACCAAAATCCATAAAATATAAAAACTAATTCTCAAGCTCAACCACAACGCACCAAAACTTTGAAACCCAAAACCTCGAGATTCATATAATTTGCTCGGTTTGGGAAGTGGAGTAGAATGAAAACCATGCCCATGCTCATAGGCATACGCCTTCGAATGTTGTAATCGATTGCATCGTTGTATTGCTAAAACCGCAAGAGGATAGTGCGGCTAATTACGAAATAATCTAAATCATTCAAATGACAACTAAAAGCAACATGTTTGGCAGTGCTGTTAATTTTTTTTTAAATTGTGTTCTACCGTGTCCCATTACCGATTTAAAAAATATATGACATTTTGGCAAATGTTAGATAATGGAAGTACTACAAATATCCAGTAACAGCAAGTTCAGAAAAACTATGCATCCAAAACCATCAGCCAACTTTACTTAAGCAGTAGGTATTACTGTACATTTCAAAAGTAGGGTTTATCCGCTTTTAGCTTCAACGCGAGGCATGCCAATGAACAAAGGGGCCATGAAATCTGAGTGAAACCTGTCAGAAATGGTAAAATCCTTTCTGTCAAAATTGCTGTGGTTTCCTGATGAGCCTATTAAGAGTCCTAACCCCTATCAATCCAATCAAAATGATGAACATTACCGCAATTACGTTTTGTGCTTTTAAAAAGTATCTCAAGATTTTGCCTTTCTAAACATTAGATTCGCCTCTGCACATAATATCAAACAAATATTGTCCGCCAAACGTTCTAGAATTGAATAAAATCCAAGGGTCTACCGTGACCGTCTAAACTTCTTTGCTGGGTTTTATTATTCTTCCTCCCAAACAAATATTATCGTGAGGAAGTCGGAAAGCACCGGCGTTTCCTTTTTCTATTCAGTTTACACAATGCAAAACATCTTTGAAAATGTTACATAACCTAGCAGAAGTAATGGCCGCATTCCTTCACTGCCTTCTTAAGTTCCGTCCAGTGAAAGACTCCTGACACCTTTTCATTCTAAGATTGTTACATGTCACATTTCAAATCTAAACAGTAAAATTTGAGAGGTCGAAACGAACCGTTGAAACTTAGAAAAGGTTTCCAATAAAATAAACAATGCCCTCTAATTCCTTGACCTGCTCAAACTTCCAGCGGTCCCAATACCCGCCCGCAATAGAAATCTTTGAAATTTGATTTCATTCTTTAACGTACAGAGGAGTACAGTAAAAGTAAACCATGTTAAAAGCCTGCATGGAAACTATCACACAATAGAAGCCTTGTTCACTATTGTACTTTCTCTGTAATATCGGAAACCAAAACGCTCCGACTTGCCAACCACCCGTCCCGACCCGACCCCAGTCCAAAATGTATTGACAATAATTGATGATTTTCACAGGACAATAATACGCCCATTTCCTTCCTTCTAACTAACTATCAAAGTTTCACCTAAAAATACGAACCTGAGCTACTCTAAATTACATAGGAATTCACAAAAATCCAAACACGACACCGACATAACTTCCTACCTTACTGACGCGCGAGTCTGTCCAAGTTATGCTTACACAAACATGAAATTCAATCCTCTTTTGCCTTTGTGAAATTATAACAATGGATGCCCATTAATGCCACTCAGCCACTGAACCTACTGCAATAATTTTCGCCAACAATACCGAGGTCGGATTCTTTACATCCTTGAACAATTTATGTCTTAAGTTCCTTCCACATTTTATTGGCTTACAAAGTCATCGCATCGAGATTGAATGATTGCATTGCAAAATGACACTGAACTCATCAATTTTTAAGATCCCTCACTAGCACCTAGATTTAATTAACCATTCCAAAGACCGTTTGCCCAACCCTTCAAATAAAATAAACTTCTTTCAAAACCACATCACATCATGCCAATCCACAATCCAGTCAACATCAACATGGGACAACATACCATAAACATTTACCCCCCATGTACTCTTTCAATAGCGGGTAACTACCAGAGCAAATGTTAAGCAAATGTCGGCATCTGCAAAACCAAAGGAGACAATAAGAACCTGCATGAAGAGCATAAAAAAAGGCAAAAGCCAAAGCAAAGGAGGTGTGTTTGACTCGGTCGTCAAATCTTGAACAGCTTTGCTGGAGTACTTCCATGCAACTGAACATGTTTCATAAATGCATAAAATACTGCGCTCAGCATTGGCCTTATTTCCATCTACCAAAACCAAAGCTGCCTTTAATTTCTTCTATGGACTTTTGACTTTCTAAACAAGCTGCGGCAGGTTGTTAGTAATCAAATCCTGGAAGATGAGGTGCCAACTTATTAGTTAACTGTGCCGCCAGACAATTTGACGAATTGATTTCTTTCTTCATCTTTTCTACCTTACCAAGTGGGCGAATGTAAACCTCATTCTCCCTTCTTCTATTCTTCATCAAACGATTGAAATGCAATTGTGTTTGAGACTTAAGAGTAAAGGAGTCCTTATCCTCAGCATGTTGCCCTTCAAAATAAGTAAGTGGGGAAAATTGAAGTAGAAAATCCTGGCGCTTCCTTTGTATTAAACATCCTTAACAAGCCGCATTTAACAGGTAAATAACATAAAGACACAGAGGAGAACCCACCAAAGCCGCAATTATCTCTAACAACTTAAACACTCTGCTTAACGTCATTTCAAATACGGTCGGATGACTACCTTAACCTTAGCAATGATGAAAAGAAGATACCCACCACGAAGCATATTGAGACAGTCGAAACTACTTTACTTCTTGCATATGGCTTGCGTAATTTTCTCGTTCTTCTCCTCTACTCTTTTGAACCTCCCAGAACCACACCGCATTTCATTCATGTCCTATCCCTATTATTACATGATTATTAAACGAGAAATCTGACAAGTTCACCTGTGCCGCCAATGACTCATAAAATCTTGGAAATACAAAACCAACAAGAACTTTGGAATTGGTCAGCCCTGCCAATTCTATTCAAACTGAAACAACTCAATCAAACTGTGGTCGGTTTGCGAACTAATTCAATCCGTGTCCCTTTCAATCTGCATCTGTACAAAACATGAAATGAATATTATGCATCAAAACAAGAGCTTAAATCTCCCTAACTGATTGAAAATGTCGTTCAATCGCAAGTAAACCAAACCAAGTAGACTTAACAATGTTACCGCTATGTTCACTTAAATTATGCTCTCGTAGTCAAAAGACCGTACAAGTCAAAATCAAACACTGGCTAGCATTCATGACCACTTCAACTCATTCGTTCGTAGCCATAATGTACTCTGACCATGGTTCGCTTGATGTCTAAGTGTTCTGCTATTAATAGCATTGATGATGATGTGAGTGTATTCGAAAATCCAATCGACAAGATGAGAACAAAAGGATCCCAAACAAAGTCGGTTGGAGGCCTACCTTCTCAGCCACTACTATTTATTAAGTACGCAGGAAGGATTGAAAATTAATGGGGAGTCATAGGCGCACTACCACTCACACTCTACTTTAAGAACATGGACATGGATCACCGATGTATTACGTGGACTTATGACTCCTGCTTTCCCTTCTCATTTACTTCATGCTGTTAATTTTGCTCAACTCACTAGTCAATGTCCAGTTTTGGAGTAGAACTCCTTTTGACAAAATGCGAAACGTGATTACACAATTCAAAACATCAATGACTTGCCGTGTCCCCCTACTGGCCCTACCTCCTACTCTCCTGAATTTGTCATTTGCAGTGTCGGGCAGTCTCCATTCTCTTTCATCTCCGTCCAATTTAAATGAACAGTCATTAATTTTCGGACAGATCTATAAGACGGACCGTTCTATAGTTTCACTTGCTACAAATAGATTTGTTAATTTGAATCTCAATTTAAGAATAGCACAAGCTGGGACTCATTTACACGATTCAAACGTGTGATGAAAGTCCCAAATCAAAGAAGTACCTTAGAGTTATGTCTGAACGGCATTCATGCCTTACATTTTTTAAGGAAATAGTCCTACGATTCTAGTCGGAGCGGAGAAGTCTCTCATCCCAGAATATCCATTCTTATGGCCCAACAGAGACAAAAAGCAACGGCTATCATTTAGAAACCTTGACAGTTAACAAGTGAGAAAATAACACAAGGCAGGAATGTCAATCGAAAAAAAGACAAGGTAAAAATTTGTCACTCCCCTCCTCGGCTCATTGAAGAAGAATGAGGTGGGTTGCATTCCTGCCGACCTCATCTCTCTCCATTCTTTTCCCATTTACCTTATTATTACCTAAATACGTGTCCAATTTCTTACTTGAATACCAATTCCATCATTCTTCCCATACCTGGTCCTTCTGCCCTTTCAAGACTTTACATGCCCATTCCACTGTCCAACTTTTGAGACAAATATCCTCTGCGTGCTGCTCTGATGGTGTGAAGCCATTCTTTTTCTTAATGCCACACGGATTTGGATTTAGGATTCGCGTTTTATCCTAAACTGCAATAATATTGCCATGATACCATGCATGGACTTGTTCATATTACCCAACAAGACTGGAAAAAAATCGCGTGACAAGAGAAAATCCATAGGCCTGACTACATATGACATCCAGGGTGGTCTCTAAACACAAAATGTGTTTTTTTCACCACAAAGAACACAGTTTTTTGGTCTCTTTTCTTTCCTTAATCCAATCCAATCCAATCATAATCATCTCCACACCTCATCTACGATTGGATACACACGAACAAAAGAGCCCCTGTCTGATTAGCACAATCGCCTCCTGTCTTCCTCAGCTTTTATTCCACAGAGCCAAGAAAAACTTCAGCTAAACAAGCCTACGTACACACTGTTATATCCCTGCTCCCTACCTAATTTAGTATAGTTGACTTCCTCAACACAGACGTGTATTAGGAAGCTAAGCAAAAGGACAAAAAATAAAGGAAACTAAGGTTCACTTCGGCATTGACAAAACCAATCGGTGCTCTTTCCTTAACACCATCCGTGCCACCCCAACTCACACCGAACCGAAATGTACAAGCCAAAGAACATAAAATGAGAAAAATTTACTCCTCCAGTCCAACCGAGAGATGAACAAATAGAGAGTCAGGTGGAGAAATACACTGTTCTGAACAAAACAACAAGACCTCGTCAATTACCACCTGTCTCTTCGAATGCCTATAATAAACGCTTACAGATGAAAGTGTTTGTGCAACTGCAAGAGACCTGTAGGTTATTTGAGTAAGAACCAAACCTTAGCCTTAACCCTAACCTACTAGCTAAACCAATTTTTCCGCCCCAATAATAAGTTCGACAAAGGCAAGGGGAAAATCCCAAGTGATACTTATGCCATTCTTTCTCAGAAACAAAAACTAATCATTGCCTTTTGGAAAGGACAAGTCTTCAGAAGCCGTTTTAAACTCAATAATTGATAAATCTTGCTTGACCTAAACAAATGTTTGATTGTTTCAAATACATATTTTCCTGTACACTCTGCGATACATACCTAGCGTCACAACTAGTCACATAATTTCTCCGCCCAAAATTAAACCTTAATCACAAGGCAAAACAGCATTATTAAAGTTGGTCCATTTTAACTTTCGCTCTAATCTATATTAGATCTGGACCTGCTAAATGTAGGACCCGACCGCACCTGACTACATTTTGGTTTTCCAATTCGACTCAGGTAGGACCACCCGCACATTTTCCTATTGACCAGGTTCGACGCCCTCTTCAACTCTTTTAGCGATTTTAATTCTATGTGAAAAGTTAGACTTTCACTTAACAGAAGCGAATAATCTTTGTTTATTCTTTTTTCAAGCATTTTGCTTGGATTCTACACGAGCTTAGAAAATCAATGTGTTGTTATGATTGTGTAAGATAATAAAAAGTCAACCTCCAACTTCTGCTACGGTTATAAAAAGATTCGGAGAGTATTCAAAAAAGAGACGACACTTATCGACTAAACTTGACGATCGAGGGAAAATACCTACCTCGTTGAACACAAAAGAGTCGGAAAGATCGATCTCTCATTAATTACCTTCGGAATATTACACTCTTCAGTTCAGTTGAACTCATCTGATTCAAGCATGCATGTTTTACCCCATTGCATGCGAATGTACGACATTGACTTGAATGCTCTCTCTGAATTTAACGAAGACCAAGACCTGACAACCCTTTCCTTTTACAACTCAAAAAGTCAATAGGCTCACGCGATTTCTAGTACCTATCCGTACACTCCAGCAAAACTCCTATGACTCACAATTCATCTCACAAATTTTATCCAACCCGTTGCACTTAAGCAGCTAGTCAGCCGGTCGCATTCAAATCAAAGTAGAATGACATTCTAAATGGATCAAATGGAGAGCACATTTTAAATTAAAAATGACGTAAATGAGCATGGGATATATTTCCGAATACTCAGTACAAAAGCTTGGAAGCTTGTAAAGCAGAAAGTAATAGACCCTAACTGTCCATTACATCACGGTCCCAATTTTCAAAAAATAATTTCTTGCGTCAGTGATTTTAACCCGAAGTTGCACAATCTTTCAGACGACATGTCAAAAAAAAACAATTTGAATTTGAAGCTAACTAGCAGCAGCTAGCTAGGACGGTCCGCCAACATAGGCGATCGATCAATCAATCCATCATCGCTCGACAAGCAAGTCGTACCCGCAGAATACCCGCCTAAGTCGTCGTCTCATTCCACGACTTCTTCTCATTTTCGACGACCGTAATCAGATAAACTTGAGCTAGATGATCCAGAATGTCGAGCTGAGCTCGAACAATTTCCATCATGTCAGCACAATCCAAGGAAACGACTGAGGCAGGCACACAAAGTAAGCCAACTACAATGATTGGAGTGGAGGAGGATGGTTGGCCACATACAACGATGTTTGTTCTTGGCGTCAAGTTGTTGGTCAGATTGACTCGACTCGACTTCTTTTTTTTCTAAACCAAACCAATACAACTAACACACATGCCACATGCTTATTTGTGGTCATCACGGCTAGACGCTCTTGTCTTGTTACTTCTCCAAATAAAATAAGATGAGGGGAAAGAACAAAACCAATGTAAACTTTCCTACTCTAGCCAAAGGCAGAGTACAACTTACTGGGTACTCCACAAAACTGGTCAACTGAACAAATTGTCTTAGGCAGCTTTGGCCCAAACAACTCAAGAAATGGATACATAAAGCTGGACTCAAACTTAACAATCAGCTTTGTTCAAGAACCTATAAAAGCATTCCACATAATCCTAAGTTACCACATAATTGTTTCCTCCCTATTGTTCATCATACAGAAAATTTTCTAAACTCTACTTTTCTCATTTTCTACCAGAGGATATTCAAGCACAGAGTCAGCAGAATCCGATCCTTCCTCGCCTCAAATATATCGTTCTAGGAAGCGTAAAATTGAAAAGGAGGGTATAATTTTCTCCGCTTGCTTATCGAACCACATGCACCAGTCCAAATATCTAACCCGCACTTCTACGCTCTTCTGAGCTTTCCATTATCAAAAGGTCGTCCAATTGGTTTCACCTCATCACATGCATCATTGGCTGGAATTGACTTGTGACCCAGATCATTGCCCGCTCTTATCTCAAT
>JAQGCM010000234.1:0-30851 GCA_034699705.1 Hymenaphorura dentifera
AAAAAGTTTTACTTTTGCAAAAGGGCAAATTAAGGCAAACCGAGGGAATTGATAATATTTGCAACAATGTAAATTTTAGCTGTACGCGAATGAATAGCAAATGTACATGGTTGCTATATTTTTTGATATTATGGCAATAATGGCGTGCGTACATCCAAAATCAAAAAATTAAGGTGGATTTTTGCGATCGCCTTCGCCACTCCTTGTACATTTGAGAATAAAATTCTGGCCAGAAAATTTGGTACTCAACTAGCTCAACCAGTAATTGCAGCTCAAGCTTGTTACCTTACCTTACCCACATTCCAAAAATGCTCAGCAACATTTTGTCAGTCGCAATTTCTGGTTATACTATTATTCCATACATATTTAGAAAACCGATGCGATTCCAATTATTGCAAAATTCGAATTCGGGTATTTTCAACGACTTGAAACATCTCAAGCGTTAAGGTAGCTGGTAGGCGTAATAGTTTGTGTGAAAGTGAATCAACGAGGCGAACATGGGCAGGACAGCCCATAGGCAAAGTCGTACGTACTTTTCGCGGCAGGCGGAATTTTTATAAAACCAACGAGGGCTGAGCATGCTGTGATGTGCTGTGTGGTGGCTGCAAAATTTTAATTCTTTCACTATTTTCACCGAGCCATCAGCTCAGCTTAATTTTTTCAGTGCTGACAACTGTTAACGTTTCATCAGTTTTTTGTCTTCTGAATTCATTTTTGCTGTCAGAGGAAGGAAACCGGAAGTGCAAGGTAAGCTAAGCAAAGCCCAACCACCACAAACCTAACCTATCCCCGAAACATTAGAGTTTGTCTTGTTATTTTTAAACATTTTTTTATGTTCAGAAATTCTAAACTGTGACTCTGAATTCAAATTTATTATTGTAATAATTATTTTGCAGGGAATAAAAAAAATGGTTTTCTTTACTTGTGGCGGATGTGGTGAAAACATTAAGAAACCAGCAGTGGACAAGCACAGGTTCAACTGTAGAAATTTTGGCAGTTTGTCTTGCATGGACTGTAACAAGGATTTTCAGTAAGTTTATGCAAATTCAATCATTATTCAATGTACATGAACCTAATGACAATGTTAATCTGTGAAATTGTATAAAATTAGTTGCACTTTGCAATTTATCTGGAATGATTTGTAATTTTGAGTTTAATTTTTTGTTACAGTGGAGATGAATACAAAGCTCACACAAAATGTATTAGTGAGTTGGAAAAATATTCTGAAGTTGGATTCAAACATGCTGCAAATCACAACAAAGGTGAGAAGAAACAAGAAAGTTGGGTAGAAATCGTTCGCTCAACACTCAACAATCAGAGTTCTGCCTTGAATCCATCCTCCAGGAGTTTGTTGCACACACTCACGAAGCACGACAATGTTCCAAGGAAGAAACCAAAGTTTATGGTAAGTAACACTTGGTATTGAAAAATAAAATGCCATGAAATTTTGTCCTAAGATTCGTTGAAGTAAATGTTGTTTGAACCCAAATCCACAGAATTTTATCAAGAACGTGACAAGGAATGCTTTCGACCATGCTACGATTGAAAACGTTTGGAGTCTTCTGGAGAAGCAATGGGAGCTGAACAAACCTCCACCACCGGTCAAACCGGAGCCAATTTCTAACGGAAAATCTGCTAAAAATAGTGATGATTCCAAGGAAGACAAGCCAGAAGAAGTCAAGACTTTGACAAAAGAAGAAAAGAAGGCAGAACGCAAGAAGAGGAAGGAAGAAAAGAAAACTGCAGCTGAGGTTGAGGAGAACGGATCAGCGGAAGTTTCTGATTCCAAGGAAGACAATCCAGAAGAAGTCATGTCTTTGACAAAAGAAGAAAGGAAGGCAGAGCGCAAGAAGATGAAGGCAGAAAAGAAGGCCGCCGCGGCTGAGCAGAATGGATCGACTGAAGTGGAGCCCGAAGCAGAACTGGAGGCTGAACCAGAAGCGGAACTCACTACTGAATCGAAGAGTTCCAAGAAGAAAAGGAAAACAGTCGACCAAAGTGAAATTTTAGCTGAAGAGACTCCAAGAAAGAAGAGGAAATCAAAAGGCTCTGCGACTGAGGAGAATGGATCAGCAGAAGTGGAACAGGAAGCAGAACTGGAGCCTGAACCGGAATCGGAACCTACTGCTGAACCGAAGAGTTCCAAAAAAAAGAAAAGGAAAACAATAGGCGAAGGCGAAATTTTAGCTGAAGAGACCCCAAAAAAGAAAAGAAAATCAAAGGTCGCTGAGCACGCTTAGGCACTTGTGTCCTTAAATTTAAAATGTTGACTTTAGCCGAGGTTAATTTTTTACTTTTCCTTTCGGATTTAATACGATACTTAGTTTTATTTTAGCATATTTTCCTGCTTAGGGATTTAAAATTGTTGCAAAAATAAACAAAAAATTCGACTATTCAATTATTTATTGCTTGTCGAACCGAATCGTTACAAAATTCATGATCTGACATTGGATTGCAGCAAGTTATGCCTTTCTACCAACTCAAAAAATGGTTCAGCATCTGTTCAGTACGCGTAGTATTGGTAGTATTCCCATTCGAGACCTTCCACGATTCTTTTCCGCCTGCAATTTCTTCTGATTTCGTTCAAGTAGTTCAAATCAAAACACAATCTAGTTTCAGCTTGAATTGGACATTTTGAAGTCTGAATTTTCGAAAATCGACTTTGCAAAAAGAAGTCAATATTTGCAATTTTTTCAATTCTAGTGCTAGAACTAGAATATTTAGAAATTATTACAGATTTTAATTTTAACAAAGTGGCAAAAGCAGATTAATAGATTTGGGGCAAGGCTAAATGCCTTTGCGCCGTTTGCGCCAACCAAATACCCAAATCCAAATGATGTGTGAGAATTTGGGAATCACAAAAAATTCAAACTTTTCGTTATTTGCATTCGCATGTTTTTTCACAAAGTTGTTTTAGAACAAGTTTCAAATAAAATTCCAAACTATTCTTCCTGCGAAATTCAACTGTTTGTGGCTTGCACAGTGCAGTGCAGTGTGGCAAGTGTGGATTTCGCTGCAATGAGTGGCACTCAGCCCAATGTGAAATCAATTTTGACTCTCTACAAAAATTTACTTCGTTATTCCAATAGTCTCAAATTCACAGATCGAGATTTCTACATGAATCGGGTTCGCTCACAATTTTTAAAGAATAAAACGCTCACGGATCATCAAGAAATTCAGTTCCAGTTTCAAGTGAGTTCTCTCGATATTCAATTTTTAAAAAACAAAATTTGCTCAACGAATGCAATCATAAAATCTCGTAAATGCTAGAAGAAGAATCTGGTGAGTCTTGCATGGGCAACTTGGGCTATTTACTAAAATTAATTTTTGTATTGATGCATTTTTTTGTTCTTCACAACAGAAAGGACTTCAATTTTTGTCCAAACGAAGACTCATCTGAGTTTCCTATCTTATTGCTCAAGTAATTAACGCCTACGACAATAGAAGATAAAAAAATAAAATGCACCGCCAAGTCAACATTGTATTGAGGCTGTCCCAGTCAATCGAATTCTGCAACGGAAACGGAAGCAGAGATTTGCCACAAAGATTCATTGGAACAAGCAGCAGGATTTCCAATTTGAATATAGCCAAGAATAATACACTGTCACCAACCAGAATTTCACTGTCTTTTTTAACAAATACAAGGGAAAAGCACACAATTGACAAATCGCGAATTCCTGTTCTTAAAGAGGAAGACCTGGACGAGGAATTTATAAAAGGCGGAGGACCAGGTGGGTCAAACGTCAACAAAACCGTCAGTTGTGTCATGCTTAAGCATAAGCCGACAGGTAAGAAGATTATGGTGAAATTGTACAAAGTTGAATAATAATATTTTTCGAATTTTTTTTATAAATTGATGTCTTTTCTGTGTTGTGAACTTTCAGGAATCTTTGTGAAATGTCAATTCTCAAGACTTTTGCACCAAAACCGAGAGATCGCCCGACAACTATTGCAAGAACGGCTGGATGACCACTTGAATGGAGAAATGAGTATTAATGCTCAAAAAAGAAAGTGGGAGTCGAAAAAATCCTCCGAACACGTACGCAAGAGTAAAAAGATTGATGAGATGAAAGAAAAATACAGAGAATTAATTACAAAGACAGAAGATAATCAGACGACAGAAGTAGTAGAGAAAAGAGACGACATAAAATTGACTAAGCAAGATGAAGGTACCGTTCACTAACTTACTATTGTCGTCATTGTCACTTAAGCAAACTTTGTAGTAAATTATTTTTATCTTCGTTTCATCCATGAAAAACGAATGAATTAAATAAACTGTCATTTAAATAGGTTTCCATTTCAAATTCGTTTTCTTCCAAGATCGTGTATAGTACAAAGGGTTTAGAATTTTTGACTTGAACATCAATTTTTCTTGGCAATATTTATTCAACAAACTTTCTTCCGGTTTACAAAGCACTCAAAACTCAAGCTCTTTTAGGAAGCCATGCAGCACAATCGCAATTTCGCAATCCAATATTTGCTATCATATTTTTAAGTCGCTCACTATTGATGACGTAACAAGTGGAAAATGTTGAGTTGTAAAGCAATGAGTCAGACTCAAACCCGGAACTCAAAACTCAATTGATTAATTTAAACAAAATACTGTCGCAAAAAAAAGATTCGCAGTCTTTTCGGTTTGCATGATAGAATGGCTGTCACCGGCTGTGGAGTCCACACAGTGTGGACCACCTAATATAAATAATATTCTACATACCATCAAATGTAAAGCTTACTTTACCTTACTTTAAACTTACATGCATAGTACACAATTCATCAAGGCATTACTTACAAAATATGACCAGCAGCAAATTCAACAAAATCATTGTTTTGCGAAAAACCCAATAATGTAATAAATGAGTATAACTTATACTAACTTATTAACTTGTAACTTATTTCCCCAAATTATAACAGAATAGACTCAAAGGCTACATTGTTGAGAATTTGTCGTTCACATCGCGAATTAGTCGGAAATTGGCACAATCAGCAACTAAAAACCAAAATCGAAATACAGAGAATTCCAAACTAAGGAAGTCTCGTTACGAAGCGATCAAATTCATAAACCATAATCATAACAAAAACTAGAATTCTCAGAAGTCAGAATTCGTGCATTTGTGAGCGAGCTCTGCCCTACTTTTGTATCCATTCCAATCTGTATATTTTATGTGTATGTAGTGTGACATTTGTAAACCATGCACAATGCAGAGATTTGTTACAAAAATCACGCGTCCACCTAAAGTGCTTGTGGGAAATGCAAAATTGACTTAAAATTTGAGACTTGACGGCGGCCTTGAGAGCCCTTTCATTTTCACCAGACAGAAAATAGAGTTTAGGTCTTTTGTTTTTGCTCCAAGACAAGAAAGTACAAGACGGACAAGATATCTGCACAAAAGAATTGGCAAAATTATATTTTTCTCTAGCGCCAGGCGCCAGCCAGTCCCAAAATCAAAGCCTGCCACATACAATACGTAAGAACAACAAGTTTTTTTAGGGAGTTAGTTGGGTTGGGGCTGGGGGTGTAAAGTGTAAGGTGTTAGAATATTAGCATTAGCTTTTCCACATAATTCGCAATAAAGTACAATTTGCAGTTGGCAGTATGGCAGTATACATATTTTGCACTTAGGGGGGGAAGTGTTTGTCTACAATACCCAAACATTTGATAAGAACTGCAGTGCGAAATTTGCACTTCCAATCTAATCTAAAAGTCTAGTAGTGCAGCCCCGGCAGTGGCCAATATATATATAGCAGTTCTATTGTCGCCAATACCAATAATGCAAAATTAAAACTACAACGTTTTGTTAATTCACAGAAACGTCGGCTCGTTCGGTCTTCGGTCTTAAGAAGTTGTTTTACAGCTTGGTGAGCAACCGAATTTGGAATTGAGTTCAATCCGGGGAGGGGACAAGGAGAACTCTTTACAAGGAGCGAATCAGGAAGTGCCAGCAAGTTGAACATTTAATGTCAACAATAATGACAATAACAACTTTGGTTTAGTTCCATTGTTAAAGACACGACAGCTAACAACCAAACGAGTACGACGGGGTGCGGCCAACTGACTGAAACAGACGTTTTCTGAGTTTTCGTTGCATCCAGAATCCAGACTTACCAACTAAAATTTTCAAGTTAATATGGACGGTAAATTTTTTCCTTAATCTAATTAATTAAATCGATTAGAGTATTTAATATTATTGGAAACAATTTTTAGGGCGAACGAGGTAGGTAATAGAGAGTACGATAAGTACAATTAAACTTGTCGATAGCCAGCACTCACATTCATTGTAATTGGTACTAGGTTAGGTACTATCATATTGTCAATATGCTATTATTCCAGGGCATCCAGGGTTAGATTCTTTGGATTATAAAGCTATCGCAACTATGCGAGATCGATTAGGCAATGATCAGTGTCTCCTTGTGAGGTTGGCTCCCCTAAATTGCAGTCTTCAGAAAAATTGCCACAGACATATAAATTCGATCTACAGATCTATTTCCAGCGAATACAATTGCAATTATGCTTTGATTTTTCTAACTATTCTAAACCAGAGTATTGGGCTTCTTAGCTTCTGAACACATCTACTCATACTTCATTTACATTGTTCAACCAATATTCTGGGAAACGGTTTGCACCGATTCCAGAGGGTCTATAAGGAGAGTTTTCAAAATTCGATTTTACAAAATATCCATGCAAATCTCTGCACATTTGAACAGGGTGGGGCTCGGATTTCGGATACATAGAATTTCACATGTTCGTTCCAAGAATTGAAGAAAAACGAGAGTATAATTTTAATTTCACGAACCCTTGGCAACATGATTTTGTTATTTCACAAAACAAAACTAAACGAAGTAGTAGGTCTTCAAATTTCTCTAAAAATTTTGACAAGTCGTTTTCGTTTGGACGTTCGAACATTTAGTACATTCAGATTTTTCAGATTAGTAGTGTACTCAATCAGCCTGAAAACTGAATTAGGATAAATCTACTGAAAGATCATGACACTGACACTAACACTTGTTTGCGATGAAGGAAGACGAGGAGGTGGAAGAGGTGATCGCGGTAGAGGAGGAGGTGGTGGAGCAGGAGGAGGATATCGCGGAGGCGGTGGCGGTGGCCGAGGTGCTGACCGAGGAAGAGGAGGATTTGCAGCAGGAGGAGGTGATGGCTTTGGCAGAGGCGGCGGCGACCGTGCTGGCTACGGAGGGGGTGGAGGATATGGCGGAGGCGACCGAGGTGGAGGTCGAGGAGGATTTGGCGGAGGCGATCGAGGTGGATTTCGAGGTGGATTTGGCGGAGGCGATCGAGGTGGAGGTCGAGGATTTGGTGGAGGAGGTCGTGGGACTCCAAGCACCGTAGCGGCGTCAAACGTAATCCTGCCACTTCCGGTATCGAGAGAAATGTTGGACCAGTCCCCGTTGGGATGGACGGCCATCGACGCTGTCGAAGATCTTAAACCGCCGCCAAGTATTGGCCCAGGAACGATTGCAGAGAGACGAATTAATCTCATTTTGAATCATTTGCCTTCTCAAATACAACTTCCGAAGTCCATTATACAGTATGAGGTCGACATTGATCTATCGGCCGCATCGAAACAAGCCAAGAAAGACCGTAAGGCAAAGAACAAGGACAAGCAACCTCCTCAAAAGCCCAAGTTCCAGAAGAAAGGAAGGCAGCCAGGGCCAGAGGATGACCCTGAGGAAGGAGCCAGAGATCCACCGAAGCCCAAACTTTGGAAACGAATTGTTCTCTTTGCTGTGCGTCAGCTTGAAGCATTGGATGCAGCTCTGTACGAGCGAAGGGGTTACAAAAATCCTACAAGAATTGCCACTGATGGTATGAGAGCTCTTTACACAGTTCATGACATCCGTAGCACCAATCCTGATGGGACTCTCACGATTCAAATTCCTTTGAATCAATTGGAGGACGAAGCCGGATCGACAGATGTTTATGACTTTACGATTAAAAAAGTCGCTGATACATCCTGTGATCTTCTGAGACAGGCAATCAATGATATGACTCTGGCCGAACGTGGAGCAAGAGGAGGATTGGTAATTGATGCTTCAGACTTGATGGACGTTTTGGGAAGGGTCTATAACATTGTGATCAAGACGACTCCCATGTACAATTTCACTCCGGTCGGAAGAGCCAGTTTCTTTGCACCACCTGCGGCAGGAGATGGATTTCCACTTGGCGGTGGATTGGTGAGATATTTATGCCCTATGTATTTGGTATTTTGGAATGGAACAATAAATTGTAATTAAAAATTAAAATTTTGAATCGTGTGTTATCGGCAGGTGCTTTGGCAAGGGTTCTCGCTAACCTACACTTTGGGTTGGAAACCTTTTCTGACGGTGGATGTGGCCAATTCGGCTTTCATCCTTGGACGGAATGTTTTGGACGTGATTGCAGAAATTTTGACTAGGACAAATCCCGAAGACATCACTAGATGGGGACCACGTGATTTTGCTCAGGTCAACCAAGTGTTGCGTACTTGCAAAGTTTCGTACGTATTGCGAAACAATGGCCAAAAATACACGAAAAGGGTTAGAGCTATAAGCGAACGGGTCGCAAGAGATCATGAATTTGAGTCTGAGCGTGGACCCACAAACGTGCAACAATACTTCGAAAGGGAAAAGCAAATGCCGTTGACATGTCCGAGAGGACCTTGTTTGGAATTAGGCGGGACAACGATTGTTCCGGCAGAGGTGTGTTTTGAAATTTATTCGAATTCGATCCTCTTTGTTTCCAAGATTTAATTTTTTTGTTGAAACTCTAGTTCTGCACTGTTGAAAAAGGACAAGCCTGGCCTCGGAAAATCGACGAGAATCAAACTGCTGCTATGATAAGAGAAACTGCCAAACCACCTGCAGATCGACTCGTATCAATTCAAAACTCTATTCGATCAGCTCAATTTGAAGCCGATCCCGTGATGAGGGAATTTGGTGTTCAAGTTGGAAGCGATTTGCTTGTCAAGAGGGATGCTAGAATCCTGCCAATGCCCTGGCTTGTTTATGGAGCGGCTAACTCTGGAGGCGTGAGTACTTTTAGAATATGTTTATCCATTGTGTCAATGCCATTTTTTTCAAAATGTGTCACCTTTCCAGGAAAATCACACGCAAGCAAGACTCAAACCTGGAACTGATGGAGTGTGGAGCATGTTTGACTCTAGATTGAAATTTGTGGAGCCTTTCCGCAATGGTCGCCCAGTTGTTTGGGGAATTCTAAATGCGTCTAACACTGTTGGTTATGGTGATGTTGAGTAAGTGAGCATCACAAATATTACGGATGGTAAAACCAAAACTTCAATTTACTTTGTGTTTTGCTTGTCAGGGTATTTGTTCGTGATCTCATCTCATCAGCACAATCCGCTGGACTGAACTTGGGGAGCGCAGCCGTCGCTTTGAACTCATACCAAGAGGTAGTTTTTTTGTGAAAATTTAGTTCAAAGTAGAATCAGTACAAAATAACTTTTTCAATCAAACAGGTTCAGCCTACCACGCAAAAATTGAAAGGCTATTTCCAAGGCGCTGTACAAGAAAAGAAAGACTTTGTTCTCGTTATTATAGAAAGGAAGGAAACTGGACCTTACTCTATCATTAAAAAAGCTGCCGAAATCGACACCAATGTAATAATTAATTTTGCAAATGCTTTGTACAAATTATGTACGGTTCGAATTAAATTAATCAAATTACTCCGTTCACAGGGTGGCATCCTGACCCAATGTGTAACAAAACGAAGTGTTACTAACACAAAGGGAGCGTCCATTGTCCAGAACATTATTCTGAAATTGAACATGAAGTTGGGAGGTGCAAATAATTTGCTCGCAATTGACAGAGCATATGAAAAGATTGATATGCTCCGTGCACCTGTCATGATTTTGGGGGCTGATGTCACTCATCCAGCGCCTGGGTCCAATGTAAGACATGCGTATGTATTGACTTTAATTAACGATTCTAAGTTTTAAACTTCTTCTGGATTTAATTTAGACCCCAAGTATGGCCGCTGTAACCGCCAGTATCGATAGGACTGGAATGCCATATATGATGCATTGCCAAGCTCAGCAAATCCCAGATAGGGGAGCAGGTTAGTAATGTACTAGTGACTTGCTCGTTATCTGAATTGTAAACCTATTTAAATAAAGCCAATTTCATTTTATGTTGTTTGTATTTCAGCTGAAGTAATTGCAAATTTGGACGGAATTGTTTACAAGATGTTGGCCGAGTTTATTAAACGGACTAACCATCGTCCAAGAAAAATCATTTTCTTCAGAGACGGTGTCGGAGATTCACAATTTGATGAGGTACAGATTGGGCTTGGGCTCAATACTTGAGAAATTCAGCGTTCTAATGTTTTTATTTTTGTGTCAAGATTCTACAAAGAGAAATGATGAAAATCAGGGATGCCTGCGTTGCTGTACAAAACGATCGTGAACTAATGCGCTTGGCCAGCGGAGACTGGAAGCTGGGCGATAGTCAAAAAGCGCCTTACGAACCTAAAATCACTTTCGTGGCGGTACAAAAACGTCACAGGACCAGATTTTTTCCGCAGAACTCTCGGGATGGAATTGGGAAAGTAAGTGGAGCTCTATCCGTATCCTTTTAGAACTACATCCCTGTCGAGCAGTTCGACGTTAGAATTAAATTCAAATTTACAATGAAATTTTAATTTCTGTTTAGCCACAAAATGCACCGCCAGGATGCGTCGTGGACACTGAAATTGTCAATCCAAATGGAAGAGATTTCTACCTTTTGTCTCATGTTGGAATCCAGGTAAAAATTTATTTGAATAGATTTTTGACTCAATTTGTACGCGTGGGCGAAATACTAAACATGTTTTTGCTAATGATTTGAACAACAGGGCTGCAGCCGTCCAACTCGCTACCAAGTACTGTGGGATGACAGCGATTTCTCTATGGATGAAATCCAGTTGCTAAGTTATTATTTGTGCTTTATGTACTGTCGTTGCAATCGCTCCGTCAGCTACCCAGCACCGACTTACTATGGTATTCTGAATTTAGAATATTTTCCAATTTTTCTATTGTTTAAAAGCGATTCCTTTAACTTTGATGGGTTGTATGTATTTCAGCACATTTGGGCGCTACACGTGCGAAGGTCTTCATACATCACTTCATGTGAGTTGCAAAAAAAAATCGTTTGATTTCATTTGATTGATATTTGACTAAATTTTACTTTTGTTCCAATTCCAAATAGGGATAATGAAATGGAAGACATCAATCGTCTCAATGAGCGTATTCAACGCCAGCCCAATCTCCTCAACATGAATCCCATGCATTTTGTTTGAAAACAAAACATGGCGAAACATAGACTCTGGAGAATTTACATATATTTTATTTTAACTTCTGTGCATTCATTGAAGTTAAATTTTGCTTAGAATGCTGCCAAGATGAACAGGATATGGTCTGATTTGGATGCTCACTCGCATTCCGCTTTGCTTGTAGTAGTGTGATTGAGCAAATAAATCAAATCAACATTATTCTTCTCACTTGCTACAAATTTATCATAAGAAAAGCTAACATAGTTTCATAAGTTTTTTTTCATAATACTTACAGATATAATTGAAATAAAGTTGCTTGCTTTCATGAAATGGACATGCTAAATTTGGTGAAAATTTATTGTTGTGCTATTCTGAAGATAATAATTCCAAGTGTGGAATATGTAGGCAGTGGTACAGATTTTAGTGAGATCAAAAAATTGTCTTCGATTTTTGCTTTGAAATTTAATAATATTGCTATAATTTGCTATCAAAATTCCGTACTTTTAATATTGAAGTTTTTTATTCTCTTCCTTCTCTACAAAAATTCTTGTACAAATAGCATTAAAAGGCTGCTTGCAAGAAACCGTTGGCAAAATTTGTCATGAAGTTTTTCACAAAAAATGCCAAGGACAGGACAGGCCTTCGCATATTGCATGATACAAATTAAAACCAGTTTACTCGTCGTTTGCTTTGTAAAATCAAAACAAATGGAAATGGAACAGTTTTTGCAGATTAGAAAATCCTATCCGGCAGTGGCAATTGGCAAGTCACGTAAAACTAATCTTTGCTGTTCTTTAGTTGCACCAGTACTTCGCAGTTTAACTATTAACAAGAAATTCGCTTTCAAATTTTTGTACAAAATTATTATAATTTTTGAAACTAAACGTGTGCATGAAGTGTTTTATCTGGACTCTGGACAGAGAATTTGCACATCAGAATTCCATACAATGGTTCAATAGCCACTACAATCGAAAATATTAAATTCAATCCGCAAAGGCTGCAAACTGCAAAGTGCCAAAATTTTATGGAGGCCGAGACAGTATAATTTTTTAGCCGCCCGTGATATCGGGCAGCGAAAAGCACAACACGGAGATTGACTGCCGAGTTCCGAGCAACGAAAAAGACAACAGAAAATCTTGTAAAAATTTCTACATTTGCATTTAGTCAGTTATCAGTAGCATGCATGTGATCAACAAAAACGTTGCACAAAGAAATTCACGAAAAAAATTGACTGGGTGAAGGTTTAGCTGACGACGGTGACAGTTGACCATGAGCTTTTGACAGCTAAGCTTCAATTTTTTGCAGCAGTAGAAAACAAGGAATATTAAAACATGACCTGGAATTTATAAATTTTTTGATTTGTCCAGGAATTAAGAAACTCGATGCGAAAGAATATTTGCAAAAATTAGCAAATTGAAGGACTACTAAAAGCGTAGCAGTGCCTGACGTCTGTGCCTGTGCTGAGCATCTTTCACAGTGCAGTAGCGCAGTGTGCAATTTTGCAGGAGAAATTCGTTAAAATCATCTACTTCGTATACTTGAACCGACATAATTCTACATAAATTCTAGTCAAACTATTTGAGGATATTTTGAATCGAACGCGACCCGAAATTAACAGTAATTGATTCATTATTTTTCCACTTAAGGAGTGAGTGTGAGTGAGTTGAGAAATAATTAAGTTAATTATTCTTTTGTTGAGATTTTGATTTAGTTTCAATTTTTATTTGTACCATTTAAATTTGTACTCAAAACATTTCATTCAAATCCGAAAACATTTGCTCCAAGAACCTAGAGCCAAACTGAACTGCATTAAAATCGCACTGACCCTGAACTACAAACAACACAACCCACAACGACAATACCCACTGCACTGGGCATGAATTTGTGCAATTATGTTTATTCTTTGGTTTTTCAAGTCAAATGCCTTCTCAAGCTGGGCTTGCGCTTGGTTAGAAGTTAGAACTTTTCCACATTTCTGCACTTCTTCCTTACTAATTAACTAGATTTATTCTAAAACACCTGGATAATGAATATTAGTAGACAAAATTAATGTCGAAATCTTTATTTCCTCAGCAGATGAGCGGCAAATGGAACTATGATTTGTATGCATGATAAATACAGGGAAATACACATTTGGCTTAATGCACAGACAGCAAACCGAAAGTGTATTTATCCTGACTGCAGGTATTTCTCATTGCGAGCTTCGCTAGGTGTCTAGTTCGTGGGCACCTTCCGAAAAAAATTATTTCATTCTGCACCCAAAGCTCAAAATGTGAACGTACAAGTTTGCATTAAAGTTGTTTGGTAGTTGCAATGTGGTATCCACTTCTGAGGCAAATAATTCATTTCATAGGCCAATAACGGAAACTGCATTTTTTATCTGGAACACTTACCTGGTACGCCAGTGCGTTGCAAGTGCATTGCAACTGCTATGCAAATTATGCAACTTCTTTCCGAGGCAATTGTATGCACTATTGAGGAATTACAGTTATCAGGACCACTTGGCTGCAATTCACACCATTGCATTGTGCGCTGCAATGGAGTTGACAACCTCTGATATTCATGTAAACAAAAACTAAAAGTTTAGACAGCAGCGGTTTAGAGTAGACAACTATTTTGCCACTAGCTATTCAAGCATTCAAACCATCAAGGCAATCCAGCACAGGACAGTTTTGTTGATCTCAGCTTGGGTGACAGCAATATTAAAATTACCACTTTAAAATTATGAGATTTTGCACGCTAAATCGAACTTTGTTATTCACTTCTGAGCAAAACGAGTGAGTTAGATATTTACGTGATGCCCGTAGCTGTAGCTAAATTGGATTTATTTTGCAAAACGTATAATTTTAAAATCGTAATTTTAATATTGGTTGTCAACCCGGTTCAAATCAGAAATGCCTGGGTTATTTGCGTGCAGAAATAGCTTGGGCGCCCACTGAGCACGAGCACGACACAACAATAAAAAAGAAAGTCTTGTGTGCGTTTTAATCATTAAATATTGAAAGAATCTGAAATGTCTTAAATTGTTCGCAGAACACGGGCGAGTCTGCACGCGAAACTGTACTCAACGGCCCCGACGAAGAAGACCAAATGTCTACTGAATTTGAAAGATTGATGATCCCGAGGGCCCGTCCTTCTTCAGATGTGACAACTGTAACTGTAAGATTTAACAATTCTCCACCACATAATAATGAGCATGCTCAGCAACAATCCGATGATCCAAACCTCAGAACAATTACATATTGTTGGAAAAATATCAATGTTTGGATTGGATCTGCAAATGTTCCGACGCCAGCAATTAACAACCTCGACAATGATGATGGCTCTCTGGAGAATACAAATAACGAATCAAAATTTGGATTTTTCACACAAGAGCCGAAGCATATGTTGAAAAATGGTGAACAGACTTGTTAGAATTTAAATTCAAAATCATCATAATCAATTGAAGCAATGTTTTTAATTTTTTTTTGCAAAGTAAGTGGAACTTTTTATCCCTGCGAACTCGTCGCCGTTCTAGGGGCGAGCGGTGCCGGAAAAACAACTTTAATGGACGTTCTTTCGTTTCGAAATTCTCGCAAATTAAAAGTTTCCGGAGTTCGGACAATTAATGGAGCCCCAATTCGGACGAGGAATGCAATTACTTCTACGTCTGCTTATGTCCAACAAATTGATCTCTTTTTTGGGGTGCTCACCGTGCGAGAACATTTGGTATTTCAGGCTCTGGTGTCTGGTCAGAATGCACGAACACATTCCTAGGAAACAGCGTATGATTCGTGTTGAAGAAGTTATTCAGGAAGTGAGTGCCAAGCAATAACTTGAACAAAATTGGTAAAAAAGTACTGTTTAAAATTGGATTGATTTGTCTAGTTTGGATTATCGGATTGTGCTGATACCCAAATTGGGACAAGATTCTCCAAATCAATCTCAGGTGGTGAGATGAAACGACTTGCTATTGCAACAGAGGTAAGTACCGAGTTGCTTGTCTGATTTCGACTAACGATGGACTAATTTGTTTGTTTTATTTTAGGTCCTAACTGATCCAATGTTTATGTGCTGTGACGAACCAACATCAGGTTTAGACTCAACCACAGCTCAACAAGTGGTCAGCGTCTTGAAAGATCTGTCAAACAAAGGAAAAACTGTCATTTGCACAGTGCACCAGCCCTCGTCTCACATATTTGCTCTGTTTGACAAAGTTTTATTGATGGCAAAGGGAAGAGTGGCATTTTTGGGAACCACTGCTCAAGCTTTGGAATTTTTTAACAAGTATATAATTCAACAAGTTGTAAATTATCTGGAGATAAGACACATTTCATGCGTAATATTTTCTCGAACGTTTCAGACTGGGCTACAATTGTCCTGCAATGTTTAACCCATCGGACTTCCTCATCGACACTCTTGCGATCAAACCCGGTAGAGGAATTGAGCACGTTTCGACAATTTGTGACGCTTATGACGCCCAGCTGACACAAGATGAAAGCTTAAATGTGAGTTCACGACATCCGGGAAAACTTGTGATAATTTCTTCCATAATTTTTATTTAGAGAATCGGATCCGAACTGGATAGCCGCAACGATTGGGAAGCCGGCGGGGTGCAAGAAATCTGGAGCAAAAATCAATCTCGATACAAATCCTCTGTTTCGAAACAATTTCGTGCCGTTTTCGATCGTGCGTTGTTTTCATATTTGAGGGACCCAATGTTGCTCAGGGTGAGACTTGTGGCAACTATTCTGTTTGGCCTCTTCATTGGTGCCATATTTTATCAACTTGACCTCAAAACCTATGGAGGAGTTCAGAATCTGATTGGAGCAATATTTATGATGATGGTGTGCATGAGCTATCAGTATGTGTTTGGGATGTTGGATGTAAGTCGGTCTAGAATCAGAATTAGACGGTCCTACCGAAATTCCAACTTTTAATTTCTTTTATTAATTTTTAGGCATTTTGCTCAGAACTTCCGGTGTTCTTGCGTGAACACTTCAATGGAATGTACCGTGCGGACGTTTATTTCTTGAGCAAGATTCTCGTAGAAACTCCTTTCAATATTTTACTTGCAGTTGTGTTTACCAGCATTTGCTATTTCATGGTTGGGTTTAACCAAGATTTGTATTGCTTTTTGAACACGGTTCTTGTCACGATTCTTCTCGCTAACAATTTTGGTGCAGTTGGTGAGTAAAATTTGAATTGTACTACAAATTGCTAAGATGAATATCAAACATTTCAATTAATTTGATCAAGGCTATTTGATCTCATGCGTGGCGAGCTCAATCACAGTGGGTTTAGTTTTGGTCCCAGTTGCTGTCTTCCCAGCAATTATTTTTGGCGGATTTCTTCTGCGTCCAGGGTAATTGAAAAACTCTGAAAATTTTTGAAGTGTACCTTCGTGATTATTTGTTTTAGCGTTTGATATGATAGCACCGCTCCAAACTACCTTGTCTGGCTTGAAAAAGTTTCTTGGTTTTATTATGGATACGAAGCGATTTCGATTCAACAACTGAAACACATTGATACATTGCAATGTCCCAGTTTGAATGGGAGTTGTCCACAAAATGGTCTGGCTGTGCTGGAGGGCATTGGGTTTGACAAAGTGAATTGAATTAATTAGATTATATAGTTTGACTATTTACAATAAGTTGTTCCTAAAATTTTGCTTTCCACTTTTGAATTTCAGGACAATTTTGAATTTGATGTGATGTGGCTAGCTGTTTTGGCAGTTGCACTGCATGTGCTGGCATACTTGGCAATACTTGCAAACACACATCGTCACTGAAACTAATTGACTAATTAGTTGTGGTTTCAAAATGGTGAACAAACCTCGAACAAGACTTTGGACATCTTGAATTGTCTCAACTTTAATTAAAAAACTTGTTATAAACTTTAAATTTTATATTGACGCTATTCGTATTTAACAAGTAATCTGTGATTTAAAGAGCTTGAATGTTTTAATATCTACTCTTGTAGCAATGCAAAGCTTGGTTTGGTTAGGCAGGCTTGCACAAAACTGGAGTTAATTTAGTCGAGAGCTCGGTGGAGTTCAGACGTAATCTAATGTAAAAGATGTGTACAGTTTTGCACTTTTTAAAAATATTTTAAATAAATTTCTAGAAAAGTGAATAAATTATGGATGCCATATCATGATTCATGACTTAATGACATGACATAATCGGACCTGCACCCGATGTACATACAAGTACGCTTCTCTCAGCCTGGCTAACATTTTTCGTTGTTATCATTTTATCTAAGATTTGCATTGCACCATCGATAGTTAGAATTCATTCAAGAGAATGTTTGCAAATGATTGAACGCGAGTGAGATTGAATTTCGAGTCTTGCTGAGTTTGTCTGAATGTCTGAGCATATTCTAAGCGTCCAGATTTAAATGTCACACGAGTAAAGAATTTTTAATTAAGAAATAACTTCTTATTGAGAGTTAAGAGTACTGCAATTGGTATATGTGAAATTCGGTAAAGTAGGGGATGCGTACCACCAATTAAATATCATATTTACGCATTGAATGCGATGACCCGTTATGACCCTACGCACAACACAAGAGATGATCAAGCAGCGCCGGCTCTAATTAATGCAATTACCCGTTGTTTTTATGTGTAAATATATTTAAATATATTTTGTTTAGCCAATCTGGTCAAGAATTTTCTTCGGGAATTAGTACGCGGTTTCCTCCTCTCGATCTTATCTGGAAATCAAGTTGATGCACATTTTCAGAAAAATATTAGTAAAATATTTTTTGTAGCCTGACTTTCATTTAGTTATCACGGGGTTTCGTACTCTGTAATATTACTCGGCAACCGACATGTAGGTGATGCTGATTTCATTTTGTGCCTCCATACTCCATGGAAAGCCGAAGCTCTCAAAACCAGAAATAAATGCAAGTTAACTAGCATTAGAGTTTTTTGCGAATTGCCAATATACATAGCCAAACCACTTCTGAATTCTGAGGCCAATTCTGAGGCCAAACCATAGAAGAGTATTTTTTGAAGACTTATCTGGTTAATACTGCAGCGTGTGTGCAATGTGCAAACTGCAACGCATTGTCTTTTCAAGGTAAACTGCAAGCTATATTGATGTGCAGAATGCCCAGGATCGCTCAGCTGTATTTGTGTAATGCACATAAATCTCTACTGCCATGGAGTTAACAACTTCAGTTGTAAGCAAAAGTTAATTTTAATCATACAAAAATTCTCAAATATTTCAAATTTTGTGCTAATTTTCGTTGCAGAATACAGCCGAGCCTGTTCGCGAAACTGTTCTCGACGGCCCGGATGAAGGGGACCAATTGTCTACTGAATATGAAAGATTGATGATCCCGATTGCCAATCCTGCTTCACACGGCCCTATTGTTAGTCCATCCAGTGCTGCTCATTCTCAGCAACAAGATGCAAATGATGATCCAAACATCACAAAAGTTACGTATTCCTGGAAAAACATTAATGTTTGGGTTGGTTCTGTTAAAATTCCGGCGTCCTTAATTGGCAACGATGGAGATGGCGATGCCTCTCTCGAAAATTCAAAGAGCAAATCAATATTTGGATTTCTCAAACAAGAGCCGAAACATGTGTTGAAAAATGGTGAGTA
This sequence comes from Hymenaphorura dentifera, assembly GCA_034699705.1. Taxonomy (NCBI): domain Eukaryota; kingdom Metazoa; phylum Arthropoda; class Collembola; order Poduromorpha; family Onychiuridae; genus Hymenaphorura; species Hymenaphorura dentifera. The sequence continues at coordinate 18,853 of JAQGCM010000234.1, forward strand.
GATTTGTCAGAATTTCAATTTAAAAATCAGTACAATTAATTGGACTAATTTTGTTTGCTTTTATTTTCAAAGTATGTGGAACTTTTTATCCCAGCGAACTCGTCGCCGTTCTAGGGGCGAGCGGTGCCGGAAAAACAACTTTAATGGACGTTCTTTCGTTTCGAAATTCTCGCAAATTAAAAGTTTCCGGAGTTCGGACAATTAATGGAGCCCCAATTCGGACGAGGAATGCAATTACTTCTACGTCTGCTTATGTCCAACAAATTGATCTCTTTTTTGGGGTGCTCACTGTGCGAGAACATTTGGTATTTCAGGCTCTGGTCAGAATGCACGAACACATTCCTAGGAAACAGCGTATGATTCGTGTTGAGGAAGTTATTCGTGAAGTGAGTGAGAAGAAAGAAATTAAAAACAAATTGTGGCAAATTCTGATGAAATTGGCACAGCAGTAAAATAACATCTTCAAATATGATGTCTATATTTTAGTTCGGGTTGACGGACTGCGCCGATACACAAATCGGGACAAGATTCTCCAAAGCAATCTCCGGTGGTGAGATGAAACGACTTGCTATTGCAACAGAAGTAGGTTGCGTATCTAATTTGGCTCATGTACTATGTACATCATTGGACTTCTGAAAATTTTGACCAACTATTGTTGTATTTTAGGTCTTAACTGACCCAATGTTTATGTGTTGTGACGAACCAACAACGGGTTTAGACTCAAGTATGGCCCAACAAGTCGTCAGTGTCCTGAAGGACTTGTCCAACAAAGGAAAAACTGTCATTTGCACGGTTCACCAGCCCTCATCTCACATATTTGCTCTGTTTGACAAAGTTTTATTGATGGCAAAGGGAAGAGTGGCATTTTTGGGAACCACTGCTCAAGCTTTGGAATTTTTTAGCAAGTACGTTCATGAGTTGTATATTTTCTAGATAAATTTAATCAGCAATATTTTCGCGAATGTTTCAGGCTGGGCTACAATTGCCCTGAACTGTTTAACCCATCGGATTTCCTCATCGACACGGTTGCGATCAAACCGGGTGGAGGAACTGAGCACATTTCGACAATTTGTGATGCTTTTGACGCCCAGCTGACACAAGATGAAGGATTAAATGTGCGTCAGTGACGGTTCACTGTGTTGTTCATTTGAGCAAGAATTATTTTTAGTTGTTCTTAGTGGAGCAGTTTACTTATGTTTGTCTATACTTTTGATTCAGAAAATCGGTTCCGAGCTGGATAGCTGCAACGATTGGGAAGCCGGAGGGGTGCAAGAAGTCTGGAGCAAAAATCAATCTCGATACAAATCCTCTGTATCCGAACAATTTCGTGCCGTTTTCAATCGTACTTTGTTCTCTTACATAAGGGACCCAATGTTGCTCAGGGTCAGACTTATAGCATCTATTCTATTTGCTCTGTTCTGTGGCAGTATATTTTACCAACTTGACCTCACAACCTATGGAGGACTCCAGAATATGAGTGCATCCATATTTATGATCATGAGCTGCATGGGCTATCAATATGTGATTGTGGTGTTGGACGTAAGTCATTCTTGAATCAGTATTGGTTAAAAATTCTACTCCTCCAATACATACTAAAGCCAGACTGCAAAATTCTAACTAAATTTTTTTTAATTATCTTTAGTCATTTTGCTCCGAAATCCATTTATTCTTGCGTGAGCACTTCAATGGAATGTACCGTGCAGACGTCTATTTCTTAAGCAAGATTATTGTAGATCTTCCTTTCAATATTTTACTACCAATTGTTTATACCAGCATATGCTATTTCATGATTGGGCTAAACCCAGACTGGCATTGCTTTTTGAACACGGTTCTTGTCGCGATTCTTCTCGCTATTAATTTTGGTGCAGTTGGTGAGTAAAATTTCAATTTACACTACATAGAGCATTTCGTAAAGTAACATTTCTATCAAATATTGCATTTATTTGATCCAGGCTATTTGATTTCATGCGTGGCAGGCAGAGTCACAATAGGTTTAGTTTTGTTCCCAGTTTTCCTTTTTCCATCAGTTATGTTTTGTGGATTTCTGCTGCATCCAGGGTAATTGAAATATCATAATTGAAGACGTTTAAGGTGTAATTTGGTAATTATTGGTTGGAATGTTTTATTTGATAGAACCGGTCCAATCTACCTTGTCTGGCTTGAAAAAGTATCTTGGTTTTATTTTGGATACGAAGCGATTGCAATTCAGCAACTGAAACACATTGATACACTGCACTGTCCCTCAGCATTGAATGGGAGTTGTCCAGAAAATGGTCTAGCCATGTTGGAGGAAATTGGGTTTGACAAGGTAAGTTGAGTTAATTAGGTGTCACTGGTTCGAAAACTTGTCCCTAATTTGCTTCATTTTTTTTAATTTCAGGACAATTTTGAATATGATGTGATGTTGCTGGCTGTTCTGGCAGTTGTAGTGCACGTGTTGGCCTATTTAGGTTTACTTACAAGAACGATTCGTCAATGAATCGAATTTATAAATTAGTTGCAGTTGCGCGGTTTAAAATTCGTGATTAATGACTTTGGACAGCTTGGCTTGTCTTTAATTAGAGAACTCAGTAATAACTGCGTAAGTCTAAAAGTGATTCTTAGATATTAACGCTTTTCTCATTTCGGAAGTTAATTGTGATTAAAGAGCTTTAAATATTCAATATCTAGTTCTAGCAGCGCTTAGCTAGGTTTGCGCACGCTAGCTGGTCGGTGCTAATTCATTGAGGAGGATGGTGGATCTCGCGAGGTTATTTGTCTAATTACTCTCAAAAATCTTTTAATCAATTTCAACAAATAAAATGCTCACGACATGCAAAATTACATGACCTGCATATTTTAAGCGAGCCCAGCGAAGTTAATACTATTCGATTTCCTCCTGATGTTTTGCTCCACTGATAGTTCGAAAAATGTGAAGTGAACGTACGTATACGTTGAAAAGTAAATTAAGAGAAGACTGCAGACTGGAGTGACAAAATTCGAATTGCGATTACCATTGATTTTTGCAAAAATTTTGCTAGTTCATCTGATGTCCGGTTGAACCAACAATGGCAAACTCAGAGCCCAAGCCTCGTAAAAATCGGATTTAAGATTTGTGAGCTGAGATTAGCCTTAAACCCCGATTTAAATCGCGGATTTAGTTTTTGCGTTGCACCAGCTAATCCCCGGATAATTTACGGTGCCTTTTTAGTCCAAAATCCAAATGTAAGCTCTGGGTTTTGCATTGGTCTTACATTGCGTAATCGTCAAAAAACTTATCTCTTATGTTTTCGACCATTTATATTCTGCTAATCGCTTCACACAGATTTTGCAAATATTCTGCAGGCAGTATCCAAATAAACAAAAAAAAAGCAGCCCGAGCTCAAAGTGTATTTTTCCTGATTACAGGTATTTTCATTTCGAGCTTCCTTGTGGGGTTAGCTGGTGGGCGATTTCTGCAATTGCATTCTACAATTTTTGCACTCTCAGCCGTACCTCTCAACAAAAAATGCATTGTACATGTAAATAGCATTTGAGTTTTATGCGAATTGCCAATATAGCCAAACCACTTCTGAATTCTGAGGCCAATTCTGAGGCCAAACCATAGAAGAGTATTTTTTGAAGACTTATCTGGTTAATATTGCAGCCTGTGTGCAAACTGCAACACATTGTCTTTTCAAGGTAAACTGCAAGCTATATTGATGTGCAGAATACCCAGGATCGCTTAGCTGTATTTGTGTAATGCACATAAATCTCTACTGCCATGGAGTTCACAACTTCAGTTGTAAGCAAAAGTTAATTTTAATCATAAAAAAATTCTCAAATGTTTCAAATTTTGTGTTAATTTTCGTTGTAGAATATAGGCGAAACTGTTCTCGACGGCCCAGATGAAGGAGGCCAAATGTCTAGTGAATTTGAGAGATTGACGATCCCGATTGCCAATCCTGCTTCACATGGCCCTATTGTTACTCCATCCAATGCTGATCGTTCTCAGCAACAATCCGACGATGATGCAAATGATGATCTAAACATCACAAAAGTTACGTATTCCTGGAAAAATATTAATGCTTGGGTTGGATCTGCTAAAATTCCGGCGTCCGCAATTGGCATCGATGGAGATGGCGATGCCTCTCTCGAAAATTCAAAGAGCAAATCAATATTTGGATATCTCAAGAAAGAGCCAAAATATGTCTTGAAAAATGGTGAGCAGACTTGTCAGAATTTAAACTAAAAAATCATCACAATTAATTTGACCAAATTTTGTTTGTTTTTATTTGCAAAGTAAGTGGAACTTTTTATCCCAGCGAACTCGTCGCCGTTTTAGGGGCGAGCGGTGCCGGAAAAACAACTTTAATGGACGTGCTCTCGTTTCGAAATTCTCGCAAATTAAAAGTTTCTGGAGTTCGGACAATTAATGGAACCCCAATTCGGACAAGGAATGCAATTACTTCTACGTCTGCTTATGTCCAACAAATTGATCTCTTTTTTGGGGTGCTCACCGTGCGAGAACATTTGGTATTTCAGGCTCTGGTCAGAATGCACGAACACATTCCGAGGAAACAACGTATGATTCGTGTTGAGGAAGTTATTCGTGAAGTAAGTAGCAGGAAGAGAAATTTAAGAAATTTGAAATAAATTGTCACATATCGAAGTTGTAAAATGACTGTTTAAAATTTGGTTTGCCAAGGTCGGACTGACGGACTGCGCCGATACACAAATCGGGACAAGATTCTCGAAAGCAATCTCAGGCGGCGAGATGAAACGACTTGCTATTGCAACAGAAGTAAGTTGCTTGTCTAGTCCATTTCAGGGCAGACATTAGTTTAGATTTCAAATGTGCATGAAAGAAGAGTTCCGGAGACTTAAAGAACTGCCTTGTGGCTGAAACCCGTTGACAACTGCAAAAGCTCTTGCTTTTGCTTCTGCTTTTGACCGATTTGCATCATCAGACTTCTAAAAATTTTGACTACCAATTGTTGTATTTCAGGTCTTAACTGACCCAATGTTTATGTGCTGTGACGAACCAACATCAGGATTAGACTCAACTACAGCTCAACAAGTGGTCAGCGTCTTGAAAGATCTGTCAAACAAAGGAAAAACTGTCATTTGCACAGTTCACCAGCCCTCATCTCACATATTTGCTCTCTTTGACAAAGTTTTATTGATGGCAAAGGGAAGAGTGGCTTTCCAGGGAACCACGGCTCAAGCTTTGGAATTTTTTAGCAAGTATGAAATTCAACAAGCTGGAAATTTTTTCGGACATTTGACGCATTTCATCCGTAGTATTTTCTCGAATGTTTCAGGCTGGGTTACAATTGCCCTGCAATGTTTAACCCATCAGATTTCCTTATCGACACTCTTGCAATCAAGCCCGGTGGAGGAGCTGAGCACGTTTCGATGATTTGTGACGCTTATGACGCCCAGCTGACACAAGATGAAGGATTAAATGTGCGTCAACGATCTTTGACCTTTATTGTTCATTCCAACAAGAAAGTAAACGATAGTTTCTTTCTCAATTTTTATTCAGAAAATCGGTCCCGAACTCGATAGTGGGAATGATTGGGTAGAAGACGGAGTGCAAGAAATCTGGAGCAAAAATCAGTCGCGATACAAAGCCTCTGTATCTAAACAATTTCGCGCCGTTTTCAATCGTGCGTTGTTCTGTTATTTGAGGGACCCAATGTTGCTCAGGGTGAGACTTACGGTCTCCATTATGTTTGCTGTCTTCCTTGGCTGCATATTTTATCAACTTGACCTCACAACCTACCGAGGACTTCAGAATTTGAGTGCGTCGATATTTATGATCATGGCCAGCATGAGCTATCAGTACGTATTTGTGGTATTGGATGTAAGTCACTCTTGAATCAGAAATGGTTAGACATTCTGCTCAGCCACCAAAATTCTAAATCTCAATTTCGAATAATATTTGTTAGGCATTTTGCTCCGAGCTTCCGGTGTTCCTGCGTGAACACTTCAATGGAATGTACCGTGCGGACGTTTATTTCGTGAGCAAGATCCTAGTCGAACTTCCGTTCAATATTTTCCAACCAGTTGTTTTTACCAGCATCTGCTATGTCATGATGGGGTTTGAGCCAGACTGGTATTGCTATTTGAACACAGTTCTTATATCGATTCTTCTCACTAACAATTTTGTTGCAGTGGGTGAGTGAAATTTGAATAACATTACTTAAATACACTCCATTTTATGAAGTAAAATTTTTATCAAATATTTCCATTTATTTGATTCAGGCTATTTGATTTCATGCTTGGCGAGCACAATCACACTGGGTTTAATTTTAGTTCCAGTTGCACTATTCCCTGGGCTTATGTTTTGTGGATTTCTTCTGCGTCCAGGGTAATTAAAAAAGCACTAAGAATGTTTAAAGTTTACCTTAATTACAATCGATTTTTATTGATTTTAATTATTTATTTAAACGTTTGATTTGATAGAACCGGGCCAGTCTTCCTTGTCTGGATTGAGAAAGTTTCTTGGTTTTATTATGGATACGAAGCGATTGCGATCCAACAACTGAAGCACATTGATTTATTGCATTGTCCCAGTTTGAATGGAAGTTGTCCACAAAATGGGTTGGCTGTGCTGGAGGGCATTGGGTTCAACAAAGTGAGTTGAGCTAATTAGATTATATAATTATGTACAATTTGAGTTTTTATAATAACTTGTTCCTAAAATTTTGTTTTCCATTTGTGAATTTCAGGACAATTTTGAATTTGATGTGATGTGGCTAGCTATTTTGGCAGCTTTACTGCACGTGGTAGCATATTTAGCATTATTGATAAAAACGCTTCGTCACTAAAACTGATTTATGAATTAGTTGTAAATTCTACTACAATGTTCAAGGACACAGACGCATCTTATATTCAGTTTATTTGTGGTAACCTAGTTTCTAAGAATATTTTGGGCTCACTATTTAGTTACAACTAACTAGTAAAACCGGAATGATATTTTATTTGAGTTTTTCGAATAAATACAGTCTTGGTTTTATGTAGATTTGGATGGACTATTTGTTGGAGATTGATTTTCTCATTTAACAGTTTCTTAATTGTGGAATTTTTAAATAAGTGTACGTTAGCAATTCGGCAAATGAGTCTGTTTGTTCGAGAGGATTTCTGAGCAATTCATAGTATCATATTCGGTTCCAATGTCACACGAGTAAAGGATTTTTAATTAAACAACGGGCTTTTATTGCAAATTTCTATTTCAAGATACCAATTGTACTGTAATTGTCCATAACTTTCCAGATATCTGAAATTATTTAGTTCTTCACTTTTATTCGAACTGATGATGAGTGAGCACTTGAACAATCCAAATTGTAAAATTGTATAGATGGTATTCTCGTCTAAGCGGTTACTTTGCTTAGCTTAACAGAATTTCTACGATTAACTAGCTCGAAAAAATAGAGTTCCTATCCTAACATCCTGACTTTATTGACTGACGTATCGTAATTACTTAATAGCTCTACAGGGCCCACCTAAAATTCAATCTATAAATAGACTCGATAGAATAAAATAGACTCTTCTTTTTATCTAACCACTACAATAAATCTGACCAATTGTTGCAGAATTGTTGCGAACGATCATTTATCATTACAAGCTTCACATCAATATTCATTCGATTATGTCACCGATTTCAATTCTTGCAGAGTCCACGTCCAGCGGACTTCTTAAATTGTCCACTCTGCTTTCCAGTTCCAATGCGTCCAAATCTTTCACCATTGCTGACAATGCAGCTTTACTTTGATTTCGATTATAGCGACCGTCAATTCGCACAACGTTTATATCCCCATAGGAAATTGAGGTTTTAGACTTAGCATTTTCAATTTTGGTTGGAATTAAATCTTCAAGACTCGACTGGCCGACTTCATCAGAACTTATTCCACTCATGGAGAATTCGGCCATCATTGGTCGAGATCGTGAGGAAGATGAAATATTGCAACCCAATAAAGTACTGCATAAATCCAGCCCTTTAACAGCTGCTGGTTTTCTGGTTTGCAACAATTCTTGGCTTGTTTCACCTATTTGCAACAATGCATTCAGGATTTCTTCGGGCTCAAAATTTTCAGTTTCTACAACTTCACCTTCTTCTGCTGGAAAATGAAGATTAAAAAGTCAAAATTGATTGTACATTGTTGGAATCGGTTCAGTTTTGATACCTTTGTTGGGATCCGTTGAATCCACAGAAAGAGCTAAGTATTTTTCCTCGTCGTACAAACTCAGCCCAAGTCTAATCACTCGATTTCCATCCAATTCCAAGCAAGACTTTCCACGAAACCACGGCATTTCGTCGCCAATTTCATCTGAAGCAGATTGATTGGAATTGCACAGATTTCCTTTGAACGAAATTCACAATTCAGAACATACATTTTGCAATTATGTATCGCAGACGAATGTTCAAGATTTTGATGCAACTTGCCATGTTGAATGCCATTGCAATGATCGGCTAAATCGTCCTCCACCACAAAAGTTCCATCAGGCCGTTGGAGTTTGAGATTGATCAAATTCGTCATTTTTAAGTTGACATCGTGTACATAATTCCGAATTTCTTGCAAATAGTGCTGCATTCGATCAGTAGATTGTTGAGCATAAGAATCCACAAGAATATGATGAAGGTCTTCCGCGGACTGGATGGCTCTTGGATCTGTCACACATTTTCGAATCGAGTCGAGATGATTTAGTGCAATGAGCAGAATGTCTCTTGGGTGTTTACAAACCGTAAATTGATATTTTGTTGCGATCAGGGTCAATTCGAACAACTGAAAAAGGAGAAAATTTCACCAGTTTTAATTTTGTAATATTTCTTGACTGAATTTAGCATAATTCTTAAACTCGTGGCTCTGCACTTTCTGCTGCAGTGAGCAAGTCACCTTTTCCAGTGAATAGTCATTCATGCTCATGATGCTGGAGTGAACAATGTGATCCAAAAGTGATCTCATCTGATGGAATTTGTAGTGCGAAATGCGAAGTTTTCCAGCCATGAATTGACGAATGACTTCCGGATTGCAAATTGCAAATCCAAGGTCATTGAAAACTCTAGCCTCCAAATCCCCCTTCACTTCCTGAGACTTCATCCGGTGTCCAATAATGTAGAACAATTCACCAGTTAAGTTCAAATACAACAGCAGATTCTCGTCCGGCATTTCTTATTCCTATTTTTGCAACTCAAACTCAGAATAGTCAGAACAGAAACCAAAATAAATCCGAAATTGAAGTCAGTCGAACTCTATCCAGGAAAAACACAATTCCCTTCCGATTCAAATCCTTGCTCTTTGTGATGCTTTCGAGTTGCTAGGCAAACTCTGCTCTACTGCCCCTAGTCGTATCGACCTACTTTGTGATTTGATAAATGAAATTTTAGAGCAGAATGAAGACACAGTTATGACAAAATGAAGGATTTATTATAACAATTTCATGTTGGAGAATGAAGATTTTAGTGTATCACGGGACAAAAACCATACCTTTTTACAATAAAATATGAAGGAATTATTTACATAAAAAAAGGCAGACACTAAAGTTAACAGTGGAGAGTCCAAACGTTGATTTTATATGGCCGTTCCACGTTCCAAATTCTGTTTGATTTCACTCGTGTATTGACCGTAGAATCGCTCCAATTTCTTGTTGAATTTCATGTTCCTCTCGTTGATGTAGTCAATGTCAGCGTCGTCATTGTGAGCCCGTCTCCTGCTAAACTTTTCGCGTTTCTCAATCTGCTTGTTCAAATCTTGAACCATTTTGTCAATATTTTCAGGTTTGTCTTCATGAACTCCGTGAACGACCGTGTTTCTTCCAGCATAGAAAGTGTCCTCACCCACAGCCTTCTTTTCTTCTTCGTAAGCAACCAAGTCAACCTTCATGTTATCAACGAGTCTCTTGTGCTGTCTGACCGTGGCATCTTCATAATTGCTAAACCCTTCGTCTGGATTCTTCTTCTTGGCTTGCAAATGGTGAAGTTTGTCCAATTCGTTGGCCTGGACGTTCAGAAGCTTGACTCGGTCGTAGTTTTCACCGGATTCAGCACATTTGACGCGGCGGGCCTCGTCGTCCAGAATCCATTCTGCACGACGGAGACGAGCTTCGTAGTTTGAAGGAAGGTTGGCTCGACGTTCTTCTTCCATCACTTCTTGGTGATTCAGTTTTCGGGCTTCGTTCTGCAAATATAATAATGGAATAAATATTGAGCAACTAGGTATACAAGATGGTTTGATTAGATTGGACAGACATTTATACGGCGGTATCAAGTATCAATCTGCTGTAAAAATGGAAAAGAAGCGAAAGGACAACAAAATCAAAGCTTCGACGAAACAACTTGTTCCTGAACTACATCATCGTTGCGAAATTTTTATTTCTTCTATTATTATTGTTGTGAAAAAATTCGTGCCTATCAACTGTGTCAAAAATACATCCCTCCCCTTCCCCTCCCCCCAATCAATCAGGCAAGGGACAAGGTCGAAGCAAAGCAAAAGTTAAAAATAGCAAAGCCGTCACACAACAGGCCGAGATTGGGAATTATGGGAATTCCTCCTACCTACCTTAGGTCAGTCCAGCCCAAAGACCCCAAAGGCTCCCGGGGTATTAAATTTGGGTTCCAGCTGGTACCTGAATTTGGGCCCCAAAGTACCCAAATCTGGGTCCCCGGGACCCAAATGATTTGGGGTCTGGTCCCAAATTTGGGTACCGAGGGCCCAGATTTGGGTCCCGAGGACCAAAACTTGGGTACTGAGCCAAAATTGAATCTTTAATTTCGTTCCTAATTTCGACAAGTCGAACCCGACGGATATTTTCTCGACATGAAACAATTGGCAGGTGCAACGGCTACGTGTTTAAAAAGAAATTAGAAAACTTCACCGTGAAATCTTGGAGAAATATTAATATTTGATGGTTTCTGCCGAGCAAAACAATTTTCTGGAAATTTCTATTTTTTTCAATGAACCATGCAAAATTATAAGGAAATCTTGCCAGTGTTTTATGTTTTTCTAATGATATCAAGTGAATTTCCTTGGAAAACTGTAGCAAAAATCCACTTGGACCCTAATTTGATACCCCGGGACCCAAATCTGGGGTCTTTGGTCTGGACTGTAGGTCAATAATGCCCATAATTTATACGATTATCCTGACACGGTCCTACTACAACTCTATCCAAAGATAACACGAGCAAAATAAGCAAACCGTTAGCTCAATTCAATTATCTTTCGAAATTCAAAATTCTATTTACATTAATAAATTTAATTTATTATGTACTTACCCTTTTCAAGTGGAGATCTTTGAGACGCTTCATCCGCTCAGCTTGAGCCTTCTTTTTGTCACTCTCAGACATTCTCAAATCCTTCGTCCAGTCAGTCAACTCAAAAATCAATTAGAAAAACTGATGAGATGGAAATTAATCAGTTGTTGAAAGTTGAAACGGCTGTTGACTTAAAATTTCTGTTCAGGAATTCCAAATTAACTCTTGCAAAGTGTTTCTTTCTCTTTTAGAAGAATTTGAACCGCTGCGCGTCTTGCTGCCTGACGTCATCACCAACCCATTTGACGCGTACAATGCCCCACTTCAATCGTATTGCAAAATTTCGCAAGTATTTTTTCGCCCAAAAACGCACGCCACTCTCCTTTTCACAAACTTGTCAATATTAAAAAAAAAAGTTCATCAGATACATGCAATATGCCAAAAAATTACTACACAAAGAAAACGTATAAAATATCAATAAATAAGACAATTTCCGTCATCTTTTTATATTCAAAAAGTCAATAAATTTTATTTTTCAAACAAAACTTGATTTAACTTAAACTAGCTGGTCAAAATTATTACACAATCAATCATAAGACGAATTTTTTTCCTATTGTTCAATTAAATCCGTCGAACTCGCTCTCGCGAACTATCTATTAACACATCAGGACAACGGTGCAGTTTGCAGTGCGCAAGGTTTAATGCTAATGCATGCTTTTTTGAAAATCAAAACCAATTTTTAATTCACTGTTTGTATGCCATAAATTAAATAGCAAATTGAACA
>JAQGCM010000235.1:0-30808 GCA_034699705.1 Hymenaphorura dentifera
ACGGCTTGATCGGAAGAGTGTTGAATCAGGTGCGGATATCTTAGTAATACAGTATAACCCGCTTAATACGATACGGCGAATACGATTTCCGACTTAATACGATAGGTTTTGGGAGTACTCCCCTAACGGTAACTCCAAAAGAATAGTGTTAAAAATTAAAAATATATGGCTATAACGATAATCGGGTTAAGACGACACGTTTTGTTGGGTCCCTTCAGTATCTTATTAAGCGGGTTATACTGTATTTCCATTTGCAATATCTGTGTCGAAATTAAAAAACCAAAAGTTTGATTTATCTGGAATTGCCAGAAAAATCTAATCTTATCGAAATTACTAATGATTTAACAATGTGCGTTAGGAATCTGACACCCCTGGCCAATCACTCAGTGATGCATTGGATGAATTGAAGTCAGATGTCGGTAAAGTTTTATTTAGTTAATTACAGTTTTAATTTGTTGATCATAAGTATTAACCAGAGAATCTTTTGAAGGGTTGCTCCAATACCAAATGAGCCGAATAAGTCCGGATAATATTTCCAGATTGGAGTCACGGGTTAATGATGCTGAACAACGTCTAACCAATGCTGAAAGCAATATCGACTACGCAATAAATGAAATAAATAAAATTGAAACAAGAACAATTCCGGATATGAACAAAAAATTGACCGATCTTAGTGATAACATGGACACAATGAATGGCGAGTTGAATGACATGAAATTGTCGCAAGCACAAATGCAATCAACAATTTCTTCCGTGGAAAAATCCAGTGCTAAATTGGAGAATGTCAACAAAATTTGGAAAAATAACTTCAGAATTGTGAATGCTACATTTGCTGCTCTTCGGAAAAAAGTAACCTTCCAAACTCCTCGCGTTCGAGTAGTTTAAGAACTTTTTCCAAAGGAAATGTTAATTGATTCATCTGATTCTGAACTGAACAGGATTCTTGAAATGCAAATAAATTGACTCAAATTGCTCAATTGCGTCTATTTCGTCCAATTTTGTAATTTTGAAACCATCAACTGAAAAAGAGCGGACAGCTGTCCAACCGATGCAAATGCAAGGCTTAGTAAGTAGGACATTTTTTAAATTGTAGTTAATTTATTCACTCGTTTCGTTTAGGTAGGTCCTAAGATTCATTTAGTGTTGTTGAATTTTTATCTAATACCAGTTTCATAAAATAAAACGTGTTCCTCAAGTTTGAACTACCATGATTTCAAATAATTTTACAAACGTCCACTCGAAACACGTGAAACCATTTCAAATAAACAGTACAATTAAAATCAAACCAAAAGTGCCAACGTTTAGCATTTCGCTGCGTTTGCTCGACAAATGAGCAAACCTCAAAAATCTTCCTTTTTGAATTACCCAAGTTCGTAACAACTCGAAAATAAATCCAAGTGAACATTTCCTTGACACATTTTCCTGAAAATTTAAGTCCGTATTACATCAATTCTCAAATGCCATGCTTTCCATCAGAGAATTCGACAACAAAAGCAAGAATCCTTGAAATAGTTCTAGAAAACCATTATTAATCATAATTCATCATTCGTGACAAAGTTTGAAAGCAAAAGCATGGACACGCAACACTTACAGAATAAACTAATTGCCGCAGCTCAATTTTAACACAAACATGAACAAAATTGAATCGGGTACATCCTTCATTCCTAATTCGTCGAAATAAGAGCAAAAAGACGTCATGTTTTGCTAGCATTTGCAAGAAAAATGCGACAACACAACCTCGCATTGTGCTTTTAAGAAAATTACAATAGCTTAATGCATCAGAAAATCCAAATTGTATGCCATAAAACTTTACCTACAATAAATACTTTCACCAAGTAGCAAATTAAATGCACGAAATGGATTGAGTCGAGAGTATAAATATTGAGCGATGGGTGAGAATTTTGAGAAGGAGTCTCTAGAAGTTTTCAATAATTCCAAATCAAACCAATCCAGCAGAAGAAACACATACAAAAATGTGTTTTTCATTTAACCCACGCTATATATTCATCGCTATTGTGTTGTCGGTGTTTTGGTGCACCTGCAATTGTGATCTCGGTGGATCTGAACATTCTGATCTGGTAAAAACGTTTTCATTTGACGCATTTTTACAAATAGAAACTTCCAATATTTTGACTCGAATTCTGGTGCAAGTAAGACAATGGTTGCCAATGGTTGTCTCCACTCTCCACGGTTTCCCCCTCCTTGGAAAGTAATGAAGAGGCCGTCAATGGAACCAAAGTCTGCTTCACCACTATAGCATATCGGAAATAGGTCAAACGATAGTGGGCGAGGAGAAACCGGAGGGCCCTTCTTCTGGGGTCAGGGGTTCAGCCCCGGCGGGGTTTAGGCAACGGAGCTCACTACTAAATAAAGTACCCAAAACAATCTGTGTAGACTGAGAGAGGACCGTACCACGGGACGGGGTCATTGGATGGTACCGCGGAGCGGGACCCTGCGACGGTACCATTACTTTCTTCAGTACTTTCCGTGGAGGCAAGCTTAGATGCACATGCAAGCTTGGACGGAACCGTGGAAGCAACTGTGGTGGGAACCTTAGAGGCAAGCTTGGAGCCAACCATAGTGCCAGTGGCAACCATGGAGGCAACCGTTGGCAGCCATTGTCCAACTTCATCCCGAATTCTTTCTTTCAGGCAACCAGAGGACCAAGAGATCCTGGAGTAATTCTGCAAAACACATTGAATAAAATCGAACGCAAAATAGGTTAAATGCCAAACTTTCAATCTAATTTCTAATACAATAAATTGTCATTTACGGCTTTTTGACGATTTGCAGGAAAGACCAGTGACGATATGAAAAAACTCAACGACAGAATTGCCGCACTGGAGACTGGAAAACAAGGGTTGCCAGCAATCGAGCAGAAAGTTAATGGAATGGATAATTCACTCAAACATTTAGATAGTGTCAATCAAATTTGGAAGAATAACTTCAAATCAATCAAAACCACATTTAATCAATTGAGAGCAAAAATTGCATTTGCTAATCCAGTCATAAATTCTTAGAAATGTGTTGCTTGTTCTTGCTAGTTATGATTACGACATAGAATGGGCTCCATGCAATTTGTAAAGATTTTACTAGTTTAAATTATTTTGTAGTTTTAGATTTGATTTTAGGGTGTGTAGAAATACAAAAAATAATCATTACAATATGTTCAAATGATTTACTCGTCAGTTGTCTGTTTTATCTCTCCGGTGGGTTTGAGTATTACAAATAGAACTTCCAGGGAAGACGATAAACGACATCACAGTTTTGGTGGAAAATAATGTAGGTTAGTTAGTCTGAATCATCGACATTAAAACAAGTTTTGTTGGTTCTAATTAAATATTCTGCTTTGGTGTTGTAAATATAAATCTTCAGGATTTTTTAGAACGTGAAATATTTTACTCAATCTTTGCTGTGATATAGTAAACAGGGTTCCAAGCGTGGAACACATTTGTCCCAATTATGGTATGATTCAAGCTTTGCAAACTAACATGAGGCATTATAAAATATTTAGGTCAGTCCAGCATGAAATTAAAATGGAAAGTGAGCGTTTGGTCGTGCGAGTTCTCCGAATTTTGAATAAGCCAAATTATTTTACTCAGCTTGCTTGAATACACCTGAGAGCGACCAGGCAGACACGCACAGGCTTTGGTAAAAGAAAATGATGACACACTTCCAGTGGAACAAAAACTGAACACGAGCATTACAAATTTGCATGATTCACAAGAAGAACTTTCCACAGTTTATAAACCGCGTTTCGATTATCCAGACTACGACCTGATTCCCGGTTCTGATTTACAATATCGATGTTAGCAACAAAAGAATTGCTAAAAGAACGCTTCACATTTTCGATTCGATTGTACATGTGGCAGTAAACAAAAATTTCAAAATGATTTACTCTTTTATTGTCCTTTAGAAAATTAATTATGTACATACTATAAATACAATAACAAATCGTGTATATAACTATTTTTAAAGTGAAACATTGTCGCTGTCATTGTCACAACTTTAAGAAAATGAATTCAAACTATACGATCGAAATTGCTGAATTGTTTACAATTTTTTCAGTTTTTCTTTGATTTCTGCAAGGGTTGTTTTGATGGATTTAAAATTTCCATCCCATATTTGATTCACGGTTTCGAGATTCTCGATTGAACTTTTTATTCCCTTGACCTTTTTTTCTAAAATTTGGTATTCTTTCCACCCAGACTCCAAAGAAGATAATCGGATTTTAATCTCCAACAGTTCGTCAGTAGTGTCGTCTGTAGATTCGTAGAATGATCGAATTCTTATTAAAACAATGCTCCATCAATATACTCCCAAATAAGGTTGAACATTACGATAATTTGTATTTACCTAATTTGTTGTTTATTTTATCCAACTGATTTTGCAAGATTGTTCCTACATCTGGACGTTTCTCTTCCTGTGAATTGCACAGTAAAAATTATGAGTTTCCAAATATGATTGAATTGATTGAAAATCGCAAAGAAGAGCGTCAGGCTTACCAGCAACGGTGCAGATTGAGCTAAATTAAAAATTGTCATTGACAAAAATATTATCGCAAAGGCGATGTGGGGATTAGAAGTCGTAAACGAGGAATGCATTTTCTAAGTAGGAAGAACCTTTTTATAATATCTATAATAATATTTAAACTTTCTGTTACAGGAAAACTAACTCTGTCCTCCCGAATTTGTATTCTGATGGAGATAACTGCGCTGGTAGTCTATATATATATTCCTTTTCGAAACGCACATCATCACGACCTTATGATCTTGACAATGACCACGTATTTTGCTTTCTTTATTGGACTTCGAAATCCTAGAATTATGCGTACCGAGCTCTGAAATAATTTTTGGCAAGTTGTGATGTGACTCAGATTTGCGTGTTCTACTAGTAGTCCTCGTTAAATTGACTGTGTTTCATGCCAAGTACCCTGCCCAGTCATCAAATAGAGAATTCCATTGTTGAACTGGATTTCGTGTCAGTAGTCTTGTTTGTAAATACATGACAAAGTTTTTCAACCAAATCTGTCGAAATCATTAGCATGAGAGCTATTTTATTGTCTGCTTTTGACGAACTTACTTTCTTGTAATTTCTAGACGTCATCCTAATCGTCACTACTCTACATATAACGTTCTGCTATCACGTCGTTAGTTGTCCGGAAGTTTGAAGAACTGACAGTAATTATTATTCCAATCACGAAAGTTGCATGGTTGAACGAAACTATCAGGTATCCTGAGGCTTCTTATTAGAATGTTCTGATACATTAGAAGCACATAATTCATAGAAAAAGTAAAATGGACGAGTTTCTTACTGTGTAAAGCTTGTCGTACCACAGTCTTGACTTAATTTAAATGTGCGCTCTGACCTAATTTGGATTGGGGTTTCTCAGTAATGCAGTTTGATAAAACTTCATGAAGTTATTCGTTATCCAAAATTAACCGTAATGGAGATTGATGATATCACGACTTTAAAAAAAGTCACTTCCTGTTCAATGATTTTGGTGATAATTTGTTGCATAAGGTGCAAGGTTTCGATTTGCCGATTCCAGGGAACCATATTGACCAGATCATTAAGTTCTGCATGAAATTAATTACATGGGAAGCAACACTATGGGAATTGCGTTAAAATTACTATGTTGCTGTTTTCAGTCAAGCAATTCGTAAAGTTATAATGAATACAATGCTAATTCACTCAAAATGACGGTGGACGATACTTTGGCGACATAGGTAAATCTCCGAATTTCTACCAACAATATTTGTTCAATTTTGAACAAATGCTTGGTGTTCAAAATTGCCAATGGCAAAACCTCACAAAGTCACAAATCCTTCCTAGCATCAGAACACGTTAACTTATATACAACATTTATTATTAGTGGATAGTTGAGATTTTACAGTTGAAGTCGTGGTGCCTCATTTAAACAAGAAAATATCAAAAAATTAACATAAAATGATAACAAAAATTAAGTTTTCGGCTGTAATAAAAATAACACAAAATCCGAAGCTCTTAAACAAGTTTCATTTAGTCAAGGCGTATACGAAATTATAATAAATACAAGAATAAGTACGAGCGCAATAATATGTTCTGTACTTTTGCTTTAAGCCAACATTTAACGTTATTTGTCTTCAGTATGAGTATGCGAAGTCATTTGATTCGTGCTTGATTGCAGTCGTTTTTACAATCTTTTAAGTTTTTCTTTGATTTCGGCAAATGTTGTCTTTATGGATTTAAAATTGCCTTTCCAAATTTGGTTGACGTTTTCTAGATGACTTATTGAGCTCGCCATCCCGACAATCTTTTTTTCGAGAAGTTGATAGTCTTTTCTCTCAGACTCCAAGTACGATATCCGAATGTTGAGAGAGAGTAGTTCGTCGTGGGTGTCATCTAAAAGTTATAGCAAAATTAATTTGATATGTTAAGAAGCTTCTATGAAGTTTCGTGTGCAGACAACTTATCAACTTACCTAATTTCCGAGTGATTTTGTCTAACTGCTTCTGCAATACTGTACCAGCATCTTGGCGTTTCGTTTCCTAAAGAATATCAGTACATGGTAAATTTATAAGCTCGATTTCGCTTTCAGTATTTCGGTTTTTTAAATGTGCACAAATACAAAATTTATATTGAGACTTACAAAAGTTGCTGATTCAACAGGTGATAAAATTGCCGTTGATAACACAATTAAAAGGAGGGCGAAGTTGGTTACATTGAATGATCGATGCATTTTTGAAAAGGAAGATATTTCAGTATTATCTTAATCGTTAATTGCAACAGAAAATTGTCTGGAAGTGAAACCCTGTTTTTCTTCTCTAGACACCTCGCTTTCTCCGGTTTAAGTACTAACCACGGACAACTCAAATGCGTATTTATATGTACTGAAAAATGATACATGACATCAGCACCGTCGACCATGATCTTGACAATGTAGTGAGTCGATTAAAATTAGACTTCAGAGTAAGGAACTCCAGGAATTTTGGAGTTGACTCATCTCACATTTATACAACGTTATATTTGCTTGCTTGGCAGATTTTTGCATACAAATCATGTGAAATTTGGTTGTTTCGTGTCCAGTGCAGTGGTCCAGCCCATTTATTGCGTTTGTTGTACATAGTTGGTTGGTTTGGCATGCAGCTAATTAGCATGAGATACATTTTACTAATGTACTGAAAGCTACTAATGGTCACCGACGATGACGAACTAACTTCGGAGTGACGTTCTTGGGATTCCAATTTCGAACACGTCATAAATGTGGCCTTGAATTGTTGTACTTAAAAATGTCCAGCCATTGCGTTTTTGCCCGGTACTTAATGGAAAACTAAGTGGATAAAGATAAAGCCATAGCGTGTTTGCAAAATCACTCGCGGAGTCCAGCATTTATATTTCGCGAAAAGAATTTCTTGGAATAAATGTATTTTCGACAAATTCTCAATTTACATCTAATTTATAAATTGCATGTTTTGCTGAAACACATAAAGCCACTAATGGCAGTGAAGAGAAGCCTGCTTGTATAAATTAATGTTTTGCTTTGCCAAAACTTTCTGATTTTTTTTTAAATTACAAAAAAGAAATAGACTTATGATTCTTTTTAAGGAGAGTTTAATTTGAATTCGATTGTAATTATAGAGAATAGGGAATGTTACCACCAGCTTAACAAATTCGCTGTTGATCATAGAATTTTTGCAGGTACTGATCAAACAAGCGCAAACAGAAAAGATCTTCGCCAGCAAGATCTGTAAACAGTATTAACACTAAAAACAAAAATAACTGCATGTTCTGGAGAATTTCAATAAAATATTAGCTATTGAATATCTAAATATTTAATACAAGCAAGGGCTGCACCTTGCTCAGCATATTTTTTGCTCTTTTCCGCAACATCTGGTCGAAACACTTGTGTCCCAATCCTCACTGATGACCTGAACCGTTTGTCCTTAAACTCTGTTGAGTAGAGTGGGGCCGTGTCATTCGTTCTTGCCCACCGAGCAAGAACTGTCTTTGGTAATTTCTCAACGTCAAGATAGTGTCCTCTGATAAAAGCACAATTCTCAACCACAATTTCTGAATCGCCGCCAACTTTTCGCCTCTTGTTGTTCTGACAGGCATTGTCATCCGTGTTCTCAGAAAGTGAACCTAATAATTCCCGCTTCAGTGCTGCTCGGCGTGATTGAAACTCCAGTTGTACTTCTTCGTAGTATTCCGAAAGTTCCCACAGCGAACTAGAACAAAAAATATATAATTCATTGATACCGTGATTGAAAAAATCATCAAAATATTAGCTGAACACAATTAAAAATTCGCTGATCTAAATGTCCAATCTCCAAAGTGAAGATTGTATTGGCGAAACGGAAACCCCTATTATCTAAATTCTTTCAATTATGAGCTAGACGGAGGGTCACGAAATACCAAATCGCTAACGAGGCCCACAATATTTTGTATTGACAGGGAAAGTCAGGAAACCCACGAAAGTTTAACCATTTCGGATTTCCCATTTGACGATATTCATTTTTTGGATCATAAAATTGTATAACATACAATCAGAGTCAGTCAGTTGACGGCTTGGAATTTGGAAAAAATTTCGGTCCAACTAAGATTTTAAATCATGACCTCTGAATGTATCTACGCATTTCTGAATAATTCATCTATATCTTATGAAAAAAAGATCAAACAAAGCTAACCAGATTTCACCCATGGTCTGCGTTGCAAGGAATTGTTTGCCTAATGGAGAATCCTGTATTTCTCTGAGCATGTTTTGTATCGTGTATTTGGTATTTGTGAAGGGATTGTCAAAGAGAACAGCGATGCGAAGAAACTTCTTGATGACACTGTGGAGCTCTTCTTTCCCGTTCTGCGAAAATATCGACGAATTCCATTCAGCCGCCCTTGCAATCATTACGCTAGAGCATCCAGAGTTTACTTGAAATTTCTTTATATCTTCAAATTTTATAATATCTTTGGACCCTCCACTGAAATAAAAACACAAGTTGAGAACTTTAAAATATGTGATGTTTTAAATTCCTAATTAGCAAATTTGTAGAACTTACTTTGCTATCACCGGAATTCGTAAAGTTTGGGCAATCTCTTTGAGAAAATGATTGCGATTGGAATGCTGTGGTCTCTCGTCTTTAGTTCGTCCGTGAATAGCAATGGCAGCCACTCCACATTCTTCAATCATTTTACAAAGTGTCATTGTTTCCTCTAATGTTTTCAATACCCGTATTTTGCAAGTTACTGGAAGTGTAAGATGAGAAACTAGAGTGGTTAAAATAGCTTTAATTTTTTCCGGCTGCTGAAGTAGAGCTGCACCCATTCCACCCTTGAGCGAAAATTCTTTTGGGCATCCCATATTTATGTCGAGGCCGGAAATGTCGCCTTTTCTATATGTGAAAATCAAAATACAAATTTCAGTCTCAAAACTCAAACTACAAATAAAAGTCCAATTTTTAATTGAATGATCGTGATTCGTGAATCGTGAGTGATGTAATGCCCTACACTAGTTCAGCAACTCGAAGAGCTCTCTCAGCGTCACAAGTCCCGATTTGCAAAATTACTTTGGATTTCTCTTCTTCGCAGGTTTGGAAAAATATGTGGCCATCCGATTGATCAATGTAGTCTATTGTTTTGGTAACTTCTGCAATAAAAATAATTCATTAAAATCAGACAAGCGAGACTTTAATGTAGACCGGACCGGACCGAACTTCTAGTATTTATGGAAAATTGGATACCACAAAAGCTTAGTTCAAATTAGATTAGATTACTGGGTTTAGAGAAAGTGAGTGCGAAAGGAGCATCCGTCGAGTTTGATCGTTCTAAGGATTAAAAAATTACCGTTCACCATTCGTTTGGACCTAAGAAATCTCCAGTCGATAATTTCTTCACTATACACTAAATCTGCACCGAAACGAAGTGCTAGAATTCGACTCGCCAATGTCCCAATTTTTACCATTGGAGCCAAAATCCGTTTTCCAGCATAATGCGATGAATGCACGGGTAAAGCCATAGTATTTTTAGTTCCGTCGAAAAATTTATTTATAGTTTTTTTAGTACCAAAATAAATCTTTGAAAATTATTTTTCTGAAATTCGTCATGCAATGCAATGGACTGAAAATACAACACCTCACACATGTACAAATGTTTTCAGAAATTCCTCGCCTGCCGCCAAGTGTAATTGCTTTCTTCCTCTACCCCTTCCGGGAACACTAGGACTAGGACTGCACTGCACGTGCAAGGATGCAAGTAGAATTATGGTGGTTTTGTTTTGCTTTTTAAGAGTTCATTTTTTTTGCTAAAATAATTATTTAACTCTTGTTAAACAAGTTAATTGTTAATTAGGGATAATATGTTAAATGTGTGATTTTGTATTTTAGCTTTAACTAATTGGTGCAATAAAAATAATTGAGTTTTCATCGTAAATAGTAATATGTTAAAGTAATGCGATTCAGTTCCACACATTAACCGATCTATGTAATTATTCAATGTAACTGTAAGGTTATATTGTGTGAGGTATGAATTTGGTGACTTTAATAAATCATATCCAAAATCCAAATCCGAAAAATCCAAATCTCAAACTCTTTACAAAAGTCAAGTGGAATTTTCTTTTCATTTTCATCACATTTTCATGAGATCGACCATCTATCAAGTAGATCAAAATGTTGAGAAGGCGTCTGCCACTCGCTTTTTTGGAGTGTCCAGAGACAGTCCAGAGTCCTGAGCATGGGCCATTGTTGTGTAAAATGTAGTTTAGGATTTGTGCTTTTCTGGGTTTGTTATGTTGAGTCCAGTGACAAAAGACCGAGGAAATAAGTTTGATGCTGCTGGCACAACAATTTGCAGTGTTAGTTAAATTGGAAGGGCTGCTAGAATTATTTTGGAAATTCGGATTTTGGAAACCGTCCCATATGGTACCAAAAAAATTCGAACTGAAAAGGCACCTTTGACCTTCCGGAATGAGATGAAACCAGTTTCCACACAACCGACCCCCATAATGGGCAGATTTCGTTGCTACGAATACCACTACTAATGATGCACTGATCTGATCATTTCAATCAAGTACCACGTCAATCGGTCAACAATTTCGACCGCTAGAGTTTTTCCATTAACGTTCATGGTTCAACCGTTCAAGAAATGTTATTGACAAAATATGTGAATGGACAACATGTTCTTTAAGCATTTAAGACAAATAGCGTGTCACTAGTCACTCACTACTAGTGACACTTCCTGGTCCAATTATGGTTCGTTCACATTACTTTATTCCAGGTTGGCAGGACCTGCTGCTAACTTAGAACGTACACCTAGACCGACCTATTCGACATAAATCCAACCAGTATTAACTCCAATATTGAGTAATTAAATAACGTTACAATATTAATCCTAGTTTCTGGTTACAGCTCTTCTAGACGTGAAATGAATATTCTACAAACTCTACTGCTTTTATTTGTTGGTTTTGTTGTGATCGCTATCGCTGTAGAAACTGAAGATGAAAGAAAGGCAAGGCAAGGTAAGTATTTTTCTATTTGAAGCAGCATGCAAAATTGTAAAGAATCCAAAAGTTTCCTGCACTTAATAGTTTTTTCAATTCCATCCAACCGAATCATGAAAATGGTAATACATAACATAATACCGGTGTAAAAAATAGTCTTGGCTGGCTCTTTGAATTGCAATGAAGATTGCAGACAGCATGTTTTTAATTAACTGACGAATCATTTGAATTTTGTATGTGTCTTAGGTTTCTTAATTATTGACATCGGGCCCCCACCTCCACCACCACTTCTAAACTGTGCTAATCCAGCTAATTTTGGCCATGAACTATGCAATCGCCCACCGCCCCCTCCACCGATCATCTTTCCACCAGGCCCACCTCCGCCTCCGCCGCCTGAGACAACAACTGTAAAACTTCCTCAGTGTCCTTGCAAGCACTGCATCTAAAAACTAAACACATCTGTGTAACCGTTACAGAAAAACGACTTTACCGATTAAACTTTTGACATGTTTGTATTGGTACTGAGCAGACTGAGCACTGTGTTGTCTTGTCAATTTAGATTCATTACTAAACATTCAATTCTTAGCCCACCACTCGAAAATTCCTAGGACTGAATCTAAGTAATGTATTTCTCAAAAAGTATCCAAGCCGGTTTGAAACTACAGAATCAAAACAAAATCATTAGGACAAAGAAAGATTAACAAATTAAGCGAGCTAAGCTGATTCCAAATAGTTGATTTGATTAGCCAATGAGATAAAACTAATCAATACGAAATATTTTTTATAATTAATTTAATATTGAGGTACATAGTTTGAATTGGTGAGTTAATTGAGCCGGGTAGCTCTAAGAATGGTCTCCAACTGCAATATTCTTTGCATTTCAATTAATTATCTCCTTGTCATTGTTTGCCCGTTCCACAGGAGTTTCCAGTGGAACATTTTGTTACCTTTAGTTGTACGTTGTACTGCAAAGTCCCAGCCTAAATCGAGTAGAGTTAGTAGAGTACATCACATACACATTGCGATGATGGGTACGACAGCAAAAACTCTTTCTCTGCAGTAGTGCGCTGACAAATGTAGCATCATTCTTATAGTGAAATTGAATGCTGAGTTTAGTTCAGTGAGTTTAGTTGTACTGATCTTTGCAATGTGCCTTAATTTCGCAGATCATAATGCACATATTATTTGCTACATTTTATGTCATCAAAATATGAGAAGAGTTGCGAATGTGCTTCAGCTCAGCTCTTGCCCATCAAGTCAACGCCAAACTGCAATAAGCAATGCAGTGCACTGCACGCAGCAAAGGCAAAAAGGTAATATCTCACAGGTTGATTTCCGAGAGGGGTTTCTGCTACTACTATTGTTGCAAATTAGTTCCATTATTGACAGCTAAGCTGTTTCCTTTGGACTGAAATCTTTTTGTTGACCTCAAAAGGAAGCTGGGGTCATAGAACCCCTCTCCAATGTATTCTGACAACATACATGAGCTAAGCACTAGAAGCACGGAGCCAGGCAAGCAAGTAGTAAACGTTTATTTCTGCAAATCAAACGTATGGTTTGTTCTGATTCAGTATTGAAGATGCGAATTTGCCGAGGTGGTGGAAAAGTCAACTCCGCTCCGGAGTATAAAATGACGAGATTTTTGAATACTGAATCAGAATTATTTCGTCTTTTCAGTTTTCAACTTCTTGGATCAAATTGTCCACCGTTTTCACGGCTAGTACAGAACAAGTACGAATTACGATTACGAGTAAAATTCGAGAGTAACTTTTTTATTGATTTTCTTCAAGTAGGACAAACTGCGAGCTAATCCTGGTTTTATAAGCTCAAATCAGACACAGATCCTTGCGTTTACATTTTCCCCTACACGCTGCGAGTAATTATGAACATTACCAACCAGCAATATTGCAAAAATAAAAACGTCAAAAAAACTGTAGTCCACATTTTCGTATCTAATTCAATTTAAAAATATATTGAACAAACCCCTTTTAGCTACCAAATCGAATATTGCTTGATTGCAAACCTCAGAATAATACCAGACCCAAAGTATACAACATTTCTCAGTTAGTTCCCACAAATAATGCATTTGTTTTTTGTAATTGATATTTGGATTCAGAACAGATTCAGACAGATCAATTTTGCAAAATTGTGGTACACCATACGACGCACCGTTTTAAACGAAATGCAACATCAATTCCTCATTGTGGCAGGAATAGATAGGCCATCCGCTATTTACCTTTAGATGTCCGGATTTAGAAATTCATAATTCCAAGTATTTGTCAGAGACGAGTAGTTAAGCTTTTCTGCGTGTACTAGCTGATAAATGTAAATATTAGGTGATCATAAAAATTCGGTATGAATGCTCAAACGAATTAATACTGTCTTTGTTTTTATTTGACTGAACTGCATGTAGAATCGGATAAAAGCAAAAGCAAATATGAGGACTTTGATTGTGATTCTGTTGGATGAGTCTGCGAGTATGTTTTCCAAAAGATATGATGTCATCGCCGGGTTCAATGAATTCATCGCATCCCAGAAGCAAATCAAGGCAGATGAAGCTAATGTAATCTTCATCAAATTCAACACTCTGGTTAGTCGAGTTTCAGCCTTTTCAATAAAATCTTGAAATCCTCGCAACTATTTCAATATTGAGTACTACAATTTTTTTTTCAAAACAGTAGGCAGTAAAAAAAATCAACATTTCAAAAACTTACTAATTGATCTCTTTTTCCGTTTAAAAGGTTGGTGTGGTTTTGAGAGATGAGCCGATCGGAAATGTTCCTCCATTGGTATTCAACCCAGCTGGCAATACAGCACTATACGACGCAATTTGGGAAGGAGTTCAAGTCGCAGAAGAAATCGAAGCAAAATTCGACCGAGTCATTTGCGTGATTATGACAGACGGAGAGGACAACTCAAGTCGTAAAATTACGGGCGTAGGAATTGGAGATTTGATCAAGAAAAAAGAAGGTCAGGGCAAGTGGACGTTTCTCTATATTGGGGAAAATCCAGATCGTTGGGCAAAATTCACTATGAATGCCAACAATGTTGCTTCATTCAATCATCAGGCACAACGCCAAAATTTCCAACAAGCCCATTTTGGTATCCAAAACATTAGAAATCAGCCATGCTCACAAATGCCATCCGGAGCTTTTTCTAACTTTTTTGCCCCAAACTAATTTTGGTCCAACATATCTTTCAGAACGTGACAAACTTAAAGAACATCTAATTTAAAAAAAAAAGTATTCTAAGCTTATTTCTAGCCAGATTAGTTGATTGGAATAAAAAACTAAATGTGCTACTTTGTATTCTGCAGATTCAAAAATCTAAAAAAAAAATAAACTTGCACTATTATTCCCATATCTGAATTGTTCAATTATTGATAAATCATCTCCAAAGCACATCAACTTTAGAGATCGAGCAAGTTTTATTAATTTCGAATTCAGTAGCCAGCCTTATAATTTATAAATTGAGTTTGGATTTAATTTAATGATTTCAATTTAGCATTTAATTTCACAAATCAGTCTACATATATGTTCGTGTTTCACAATCTCGCAAAAGGGAACTACACTAGTAAATATCCAACGAACAGGACTTATACCAAATACAATTCACGTTTCTAAAGTTTCTTCACCCATCACTATTTCGTTTCTCATAAAATCATAGTTTCAAGTCAGTTTTGCTTTGGGTTGTCTCGTCACTATCTCAATATGTACACAAAATATCACCGTAAGCAGAATTACACTTATAAATTCTACCAAACATTATAACTCTGGAATAAACGTCCGGCAAATGAAAGAGATCATACTTTACTGTAGAGCGTCGACAAATTCATATTTCGATTGAATGCGACGATTGACGATATTTTAGCATTATCACACATCACAAAAATTTGTGCATAAGTTGAGGAATGTCGGTCTTACGTGGATGGTATTATTCTCTCTTGGAATGTCAATTAATTTCAGTACAATTCAAAACTGATGTGCTAGTCAGTAATGTTGTACATGCATGCCATTAGCTGAAAGTTAAATTACTACCTTAAATGATCACATAATTTCAGGTCAGAGGGTATGCATATTCTCAAAATCTACTGTGCACTGGTTTGGAAAGATTTGTCACAGTCATAAAAATTTGTTAAATTAATTATTGCACTTTGTGCTTCGAAAGAAAACTCGTACAAATAATACTTCAAAAATAATAACATATCAAAATTACGTAGAAGCACCAAATGATTAAGTACGAACAGAGACCTAGTCGGTAATAGTTCACAAAACTTAATCATTGTTTTCTTACCATTATAAAGAATTATTCTATTTCACCAATTACAAATAGAACCTAACCTTTCTTAGTTCCTTAACTTCATTCGTTAAGTTATTTGTAAATATCTGTGCGCTCGCATTGCTATCAATACTCAAATTAAAATAATAGGTAGGAATGACTTTGTTCACTTAATTAGGAATGTACAATGAGAGCACTCGTAGTCAATATTTGAATGCACCACTTGAAGCTAGATGTACCATTAGGTTTGTAAGCGTATCTCCAGTTAAATCTGAAAAACTTTCAGATTGGACTACGGCTGTCAGATGATGAAGCATGTATTGAAAACTAAAGTCTTCCAATTCCTGCAAATTCAGAAAATAGTTCCAAGTTAAAGAAGGCAAGCATGTAGCAGCAACCACTTCAAAGAATTCAATTACAATTTACTTTGGCATTGTACTGGATTGCAGACGCGTACAATCTCGCTGCGTTCTCAACAGTGATGGACTGCTTGATCAAAGTCTCACACTCGGTTCTCAACTTAGACTCACAGTAGTAGTTGGCCAATTTTAGCAAATCTGAAAAGAAAATTGAACATTTTTCATCTTCAAATTAAAATGTTATACAAAAGAAAAATGGGTGTATTAATGCTTTCTCTCCAAGCCAAAACTTCGGAACCCGTCAAGTTCCAGAAGATGTGACTGGTTTATCAATAATTTATAACACAAATATGCGTACCAACTGCATCTTCTGCAGGAAGGTCAATTTTGTCAGTGTACAAATATTGAAGAAATGCCCGAAATACTGTGAAGCGGACTCCAAGTTCGACTGGAATGACGCTAGAATACAAATTTCAAGATTATATAATGATGAAATGCATTGAATGAAATGGCACAAGTCGAACCAAGAAAGCAAAGAGTGCAATTACCTTTCGTTGTTTTCTTCCCATTTACCCTGAAACATACAATACATACATACAATACACATACAATACATACAATACAATACATACATACCTGAAACATACATCGAAAATGATCTGACCGAATCCGGAGTATGGCTTTGTGAACGTGAATAAGTTTTCCATCCACTTCGAACTGGATATCACTTGTTTTCTGTTCAAGCATATTTAAAAGTCAAATACACATGAAATTTGAGAAATGTGAAGCAAATTTCCTCAGTATTCAAACGATTTGTTTATCTGCTTTTGACACATGAAGATGTCATATTAATGTCTCGCAAAAATAATCCGTTCAGTTTAGTAGGAACTGACGCAGAACTAACCGGGTCATCAAAGGCCACCTTTAGAGCGTCAACAATGCTTAATTCTTCGGAGACCTTAGCCTCGATGGGCATCCAAGTTACTGGCGGTGTAGAATAGCATGCAAAAACATCGTGCATAGTTTTGAAGAGAGTCTCGACCGGTGAAGCAATGGCTTGACCGCGGCATTGCCCCCACATGTAAACTTTGGTGTGAGTTTTGCAGGCACTAATGTGGCCGTAATGAGTTGCACCGACATCAATAATTCGACCCAACTCGGCAGCAACCCGTGAAGGCGTTGAAATGTTTGACTTATGTCCCGTGCCTAGTTGGCCGTATGAATTAGCTCCCCAAGAAAACAAAGCACCGTCGTCCGAGAGAGCAAGAGTGTGTGCTGTGCCACATACTACCTGCAATTAAAAAAATTAAAATTTAGGTTGGATGGGTCGAATTGAAATTGGGGCTATTCTTTGACGCATCAGCTAATCCATAGTTCGAACCAAATAACATGTCCGATTATGATTACCCTTGACAAACACATTTTCTAGAATCTAGATTTGAGCAGGTAATGGCGACATTGGCCCACTAAATTTGAACCTGAATGTAATTTGGTCGTACTTTTGTTATGAATGAGGAAGCAAAAGTAATTTTGGTTGGGTTGTACTGATTGACCGTGTTGCCAATTCCAAGCTGACCGTTTCCATTGTATCCCCAAGCGTACACTTCACCGGTATCTGAAATGGTAAATGACGAGGTCTGACCGCAAGCAATTGAGGTCATCTTACTGTTTCCAATAACTGCTGACACTCGTCTCGGTGTAGGTTGACTTGCAGTAGACCCGCAACCAACTTGTCCTGAACTATTTTGTCCCCAAGCAAAAACCTACACCACATAACCATGACTTTGAAAACAAATGTGATATTTCCAAATAGAGAAGGATCGTGGAAATGCCAGAATGCCACCACCCGAACTTTAAAGGTAAAAATCAGACCTCTCCATCCGAAGTCAAGGCCATCGAGTGATGACTTCCACAAGACACTTGAATAACTTTCTTGTCAGTCAAACTTCCGCCAACAACGCTGGGTGCAAAGGTTTGGATACTGCTACCCAATCCAAGTTGGCAAAATCCGTTGTGACCCCAACTGAAAACGATTCCGTCGTTTGAGAAAGCAATGACGTGAGGGCCAGCCCCGTAGCTAAAACCTGAAATTAAACAAGCTTACTACTGATTGCAACACACATGGAATTGCTAACTAGTAAATCAGAATTGCTGCACGAGCGTACAGACGGATAGTAAAACAAACTCAAAGAATTCGTAACTAACCTTTAATCCCCTTCTGACACAAGGGCTCGACTTTAATTGGTGTTAAGCTTGATGACAAGCTATCGATACCGAGGCAGCCCGCGCAATTAGATCCAAGTGAGAAAACGTCATCGGATTTCGTCACAATGATTGATTCATGACCCAAGTTCCCTGGAAGAACAGGAAGTGAAAATGTAGAGATTTTATCAAACCAATAACAGTGAACATAGAGAGACAGAGACACATAATTAATTACCGAAAACGCAAGCGATCCTAATGGTTGAGATGAACTCGGGCTCCAGAAGACCAAACACTGTCCAGTTCCTTAATTCCATGCTAACGGCTTCTGATGGCTCAAGCGAATTCCTGTTAAAGATTTTACAATCATTAAATGCTACCTATATTTATGAAGTATAATTTATTTTCTTCACACATATAACACAAAATTGAATTTCAGATTAAAACTACTAGTACAGAGCCAAACAAGGCGATTATTGGCTGAACATTGGGCATCGCCCAATGTTCGCCAGGCCAACCCAGATTTAGGTTGAATATAGATAGAAAAAATGTCTATAATTGATGCCAAATTGTTGTAACGTTGATCTTACCGGCTTGCACCGCGGGGAGTGCGCAGAGCTCTCTCGTGTTCCGTTGTATTCGGTTTCATGCAATCGAACAAATTGTAATTGATTTTTTCAAATTAGATGATTTTAGATGCTGTCAATTAGCAGTCCTTGGTTTCTAGTTCCGCAAGCAGACCAGTTTCGCCTTTTTAATTTCAATCTGGAAAAACAGAACAGAAAGAGTCCATAAAATTTTCATTTGTAATTTTTGTGTATTCATTTCGTTTGAGACTAAATCGATTTATACCTCCATAAATAGAAAATGTGTCTACTTCCAGGTTGATGAGCACGGCAGGGTCCGGATTTGTACAGGTGGTGGTCTGACGTCAATACTACTTCGACTTCAACAACTCCGTCCTAATAGGAATTAAAAAGCAATGAATTAAAGAGTTTTATAACTTCATGCAAATACAAAACTCATCTGCAAAACGAAGAGTAGGTCGACACTTAGACGATGTGGAGGAATAGAAGTGGTAATTTGAGGAGAATTGTTTGCAATTTCTGAATACTTACAACTTCTTAATAAATGAGCTAAGGAATAAATAAATGGCACATCTTCTGTAATAACTACTTGATGTGGTTTAATACCATAATACAAATGACTAACTGAAATAATAATAATTATGAATCCAAATTCCAACTAAATACTAAATCTACCGAGTGCGTTTTGTGGATGAGATGAGTTTCCACAATTTCCCCTAGTTTTTGTCAAAATTATTTCGCATCTATTTTTGTTGAAATTTTCCAACATTTATTTTAGTGCTATTTTTGTAGTCAGTCGGCTTTTTCTGCTCTGCAAATTTACAGAAATTCGCAATGTGCAAGTCCGTATTTCCAGAAACTCAGACAGGTGATTTAACAATTTGTTGCTGAACCCGTAACACGAAAAGTCTACAAAATGTTTTGTGAATTTATATTGAATAAGCTATTTTTGGATGTTGCAAAGTAAATTATGCTAATTTTACAGATTCTATCTTAACAACTCATTCTTCGCTTGCCTAGAATATCAAGAGATGAGAAAATTGGAAATTGGTTGCACATTTTGCATACACAAGCATAAAAACTTGTACATACATTTCAAGATGGACATGTCACCTAAAAACAAAAACAGTTAGCAATTTGTTACACGAATAGAACCTGAACTGTGACTGTGACTTTTGTAAATGTTTGCTTCAATTAAATGAATGGGGTTTTACGGCAGAAAATGTACACACACAATCCAACTAAATCCAACAATGAGCTTGCATTAAAAATATTCTACATTCCAAAGAATCCAAAATGTTATAAGATTTTCACCTGTCCGTTTGGCCAATCTCCGTTTTTGTTGATCCCACCTCCACAAAGGTTGACATGGACAATAACGAATGAGTTGAGTGGTCAGTTGACTGGTGAAAGGGTACTACTGGTTGGCAGTTGGAGTTGGCAGGCGGCCCAAATAATTTTGGCTCAACTACAACTAACTTATTGTTGCAAATTTTCTAAGACACTGCACGATGTTGCATGACTAATATGTATGAGAAAGAAAATCTCGTTTTTGTTGCAAATTGCAACATTTGCAACCCTAATATGCGTACTTTACGTACTACACACAACAGGGACTAGCTGGGTAGAGAGTTGAGACTCTCAACTTGAGAGTGAGATATCAACATAAATAAATAGTTTGTTGTATCTCGCGGATCTACAACTCAAAATGTGATGAACTCAATGGTAAAACACGTAATTCATTATAAACTACTTTTTGTAACAATTCCATAATAATCCTTTAATTTATTTTCGTAATTGACTTTGCTGGGCCACATTATTGCAAAAATGTTTGAAGGTAGTTGGAATCGAAATTAATATATAATCGGAGCTTTTAAGTGATTGATAATCATGTTGTTATTTTACCAATTTTTGAAAATTAAATTGCAAAAATATGATGAGCCTGAGTTATCAGAATTTTAACACCCTGATGGGGGAAAGGGGCACTTGAGGGTCTTTCCGGAGCAGTTATTATTGAACACGATTTGGGAAATTTGGGACTGGGAATGCCCTGGTACTATTAGGCAATTAGGCACCCACTCGCTCGTACTAGAAAGCATGCAAGCTGCCAAACTGCCAATAAGCCGGCTAACTATAGGAATATACCGTCCTCACAATCACAACTAATTAACTTTTGACAAGAATTTAGAATTCTAGTGATGCCATCGTGATATTGCGTTGCTACAAACCATTAGGCTGCCGAAGCCCTGTCTAAAACTTAACGGACGGAAGTAGTTAGAATAACATTTTCCTAACACTAATAGAAACAAATTAATTCTCTGGTATCGTGCGGTTTAAGCGTACCTTAAGGTGCTCCATCCAGTACTCCGTGATCTTGGGGCCCAACATTTGAATTAATTAACTGCACAACTTCACGATTTAATTTACTTCATACTCAATTAGCTTTAACGCGCGGTGTCAGTTAGCTAAATTACTAAAAACCAGCAATGTTTAGGCAGTCTAGTCCTTACGATAATGGTTATGGAATTCCACGAATGCAAATCGTAAGTGAAGCACAAATGACTCAGTTGCTATGATATTATCTTGAATAATAATTTCTCAATTTTAGACTAATTACAATTTTCATTAGATCCGAAAAAAACCCAAATTCGACCTTCGCTTGAAGCATATGTTTCCAATTTCAACAACTTCGTTTTTCTTTGCAGTGCAGAGCAGTATTAGTTCAACTCTCTGTTATACTCATTTGTGCTGCTGGTGGTTTTTAAATTTTCACGAATTTCTAATTCCGATTTTACGTAATTAGCAAAAATTCTTAAAAGCAATTTGAAAGTGAAAATTCCCTAAAATCAAATGAATAAACCAGCTGTTGAACTTCAAGTCAAAGAAATGGAAGCTGAGAAAGAACCTGGGCCAGAAACCAGTATGCTGGACTTGGATAATTTAGAAAAGTCTGACCGGCCGCGGCCCAGCGTGTTTAAGAAATATGGCGGAATGATGATGGCATTCCTGGCATCTATTTTCTTTTCGTCGTCATTTTTCATTATAAATATTTTGGTTAAATCTGGAATGCCTGCAATTGGTTGCTCAGTACTTTTTAATATAGGAATTGTTATTCCTTGCTTGATAGCAATTTATTTGCACGAAAAAGGTCCAGGTGCAGCTGGAAGAACAAGTGTGTTTGATGGACTTCTGCCACTTGACAATAAATTAAAGAAAAAGTGTTTAATCATTCTCACGGTTAGTCGACTTTCATGATTGTTTTGGAATTATTTGAAATAGTTTCTTTATTATTGTTGACCAGTTTTTGGGATGCTTGCAAGGAATATCCGTTGTCTGCCGCTCATTTGCCCTCCTATATCTGCCAATTGGAGATATGGCAGTCATCGTTTTCAGTAGTCCAGTAGTAACAACAATACTGGCTCATTTTATTGTTGGAGAACAGCTGAGTTGTATTTTCATTCTGATTGCTTTGTACACATTGTTGGGAGTTGGACTCATAACAAAACCACCATTTATTACTGGGGAAGAAGCATACAGCACGGATACTCTAGTAAGTTCAATAATTCCAAATGGTCTAACTGTTTTTATGAATATTAATATTGACTTTTCTAACGGAATAAGATTGGCAGTGGATTGGCGATCGGTGCACTAATTGCATTGTCACTCATATTTGCCGTTATGAGAACAATTAAAAATACGCATGCTTTTGTGAAAACACTTTTCCTTGGAAGCTGTGGATTTCTCATAACTCTACCAGTGTATTTTATAATGGAAAAACCGTTCGCCATAATTCCAACAAGTTTAGAAGATTGCTTTTTAGTGACCGGTTTGCTATCTGCATTCTTCGCCATCCACTGCAACAACATTGCCCTGCAACTTGAGAGTGCTGGAATTGTGGCTCTAGTCAGATCGTTCGATGTAATATTTGCATTTCTACTCCAATTTGTGTTTCTTGGCATAGCACCGGATATATTCAGGTGAGAATGAAATGTAAAATAGTACAAATTGAGATTATTCGAAATTAATTTTTGCAATTTTGTAGTTCGATTGGCGGAGCTATTGTAGTGTCAGCAGTTGGATTCTCAGGTTTGCAGAAATGGTGGCAAGAGAGAGCAACCAATAGACGTAATCAAGTTCTACCATCGGCTAAATAAAAAGTGTTTTATCGCGTCTAGAAGTGTCTTCGTTTGCTAAGAAAATGTTTGGTTGATGTCAAGCATACTTTGGTTGTACCCACTGAAAAAATGGGTACACCTTACGGATAGATTTCTTTTAGTTTCTAGTACGATCTCATCTCAAACGTAAACTTCAGTAAATCTTACTCAGAATCTGCAACTTTGCAACTGCAGCCCGTATACAGGAATTGAGATGCGTTTTTTTTATATAAAAGTCAACGTGCTGTAAATGATCCCAGCTTCAGAAAGTTCGAATCAATTTTACGTCCTAGAATATAATTCGGACATTTGTTTAATCGAATCGAGTCTGTACGCCTGTTCCGCGCACCAAAAAGAAGTCTGTCGTGCACAACTTGAAACCTATGAAGCCAGCAGTGATAATGAAGTTAATAATGAAAGGTGCTAATAATAAACTTTTGCAGAGTTTACAAAGTCAGCTTTCGATTAATGCCAGCAAAACGTGCGTGTTTGAATGCTCTTTTCACTTTCCAATGCGTTCCGGTCCTTTTTCCTGGCATGAAATCTAATAATCCTATGAACTCTTCGTTTTGGAGAGGAGACAAATTATTTGTCTCTTCAGTTGTAGCACGTAAAATAAATCATTTGACTTGACTTGCATTCGTAAAAGTTGTTTTTGGGCAAGAGGAAAACGTCAATCACCGTACCAAACCAATGTATTTTTGCCGGGTGGAAACTTACTTGGCGATGAATCAAAACTCGAATGTCTTGTAAACAATTTTAGTCGTAGTCGGTACACACGCTTTAACAAAGACTACATTCATCAGTTCTCAAAAGGCAACTTCTGGAGTTGGCAAGTTTTGAAAATGTCACCTTCGGTCCGGTCATTGCCTGCTGCGACGTAAAAAAGACTAACTAACCCTGCTTTCCCAGTCGGTTTTAAAAGTAAAAGTTCGGCGATAAGTGTTTTGAGTTATCTTGTACATTACAAATCATAATATTTCGAATAATTGTTTGTTGCTGTATTCTACTCTGCTACATATTTAATTTCGACCTTCGAATTAATGCAATCTCCAACTTATGAATACGGGTTAGGGCTAAGCATTGCATTCATTCTAGCATTGCATTGCGGAATGTTGATTCTAAATCTTTCCAAGTTTTGGCAAGCTTTAGTTAAAAACTAAAGACCCGGGTCGTATGAAGTGAGGGCTAAGGCTACATACCTCCGGGTCAGGCCAATGGCCGGGGTCTGGGAGGAGGTAAAGAAGGACCAACAACCTTTGTCCAAGTCCAAGATCATCAAGTCACTCCCTCTTTTTTAAAAAAAACTGCTGGAAACCCTCTTGAAGAAGACAGGCTATTTTAATCCAAAGACTTGATCATGAACTCCAATTAAGGAAACATGTAACGATTGAGAAGGGGAAGAAGGGAAGGAAGGCATAAAATTGTGAAGCAAAAAAAAATTTGAACAACTAGGAATGCCGAATGTAGACGATGCAAAGTTGAAGTGATAATGGGGAGATAGAGAACCGGGGTAGAAACTTTAGGGACCCGGGTAGAAAAAGATTTGCGAAACCGAAAGCAAAGACGTTCAAAATAGAATAATAATAGCTAGGCGAAGAAAGTTACACTTCTCACTCACAGTCACACATTGTGTTAAAAATAATCTTCCAGTCGTAAGGTACACACAAAGAAAATCAAACGTGACAACTTATTTCCTCTCTTTCCAAAGTAATTTTTTTTAAATATATTATTTAGTTTGTAAATCCTATTCAAACACGAATTTTGTTCAAAGATAAAAATTTCAAAAAAATTGACTATTTTTCAGATGGCATTGTCTGAATTCCGCAAGAAGAAGCTGCTGTACGTCTTTGAGGTTTTCTTTGGTGAGCACACCTTAGCTAAATAATATAGCAGTTCATAGTTCATATATTGAATCATCATTGACAGCCGTAGTGGAATAAATCGACATTTAATTGAATTTGTATTTCAATCTACAGATACGAATAAGAACGGATCCATTGATAGGGACGATTTCGACATTGCAATCAAGGTAAATGTTCACGGCAACGTTTTCAATTTGTAGAAATTTTACAGAATTAGGATTCCATTTTTTCTAAGTTCAATCCGCCAAATGCTCAGACAGAAACTTTTCATCAAATAAAATTTTTGATTTTTCGTTAAAACATGTCACGGTTCTGAACTAATTGTTTGCAAACCAGCCATTTCCTGAAGAACAACGCGCTTACTCTGTATAAAAACTTTCCTCTGGCTTATACTAGTGCCTTATGCCTTTCAATGCGATTCGATTCGTGGATTGGGGTATTGTAGCTTGTAGCATATCTTTTAAAAAACAATTTTAAAGCAGGATTACCTTTAATCCAACCTTCCTCGATTCGGTCCAATTTCATTTTATGTTTCATGGAATGACATAGCAAATATATTAGCGTTCTCAAATTCTGACTCATGTTTTACTAGAATGTGTGTTTCTACCGTGGGTGGCACGATGATGACCGTGCGCGAGAAACGAAGAAGCGATATTTACAAATTTGGGAATCCTTGAAGGACCAGGCTCGCGTCAGTGGTGATTCTGGCCTCGTAAGTGCTCCGTTGTCATTGTAATTTTATGATACAATCAAAAACACTCTTGGAGTTTAAACAAATTATTTTGATTGAAGGTGAGTCCCGAGGAATGGTATCAATTGTGGTCCGACCCAATGGTTACTGCTAGTTGGCAACAAAATTATATGAACAACATGTTCTCACTTTTGGACACTTCTGGTTCGTTTCAACTTTTCCAACAATTCCAATCAGTTGTAGGAATTAAATTAAATTTTGACAGCTAAAATTTAATTTTACAATTTATTGTTGATCTCAACTTAAGGTGATGGTGTGGTGGACATTATGGAGTTCTGTTCTATGTACTCGTGTTATGGCATCGATCCAACTCAGAGCAAAAAAGCATACTTGCTTCTTTCAAAGGTATGGAATTCATACCTTTGCCAATATCACTAAAGTTCATTTGAATTCATTATAATGAGCAATGTTTCGAATGTAATTTTAGAACAATCAAGCAACAGTCAACAAAGAATACTTCGGGGGTCTTTGGCATGAGTATTTCTATGGTTCTCTGCATTTTCTCTGCATTATAATTTATATTTTTTGACATTGTTTTTAATTTTTATTTTGTTAACGCAGGTGAGGATCCAGCCGCACCAGGAACTTTCCTTTTTGGAAGAGTTGAATTCTAAATTCCTATTGGATATTGAATTGGCCAGACCATCAGGAACATTGATATCATTGTTTATTTCTACCCTTTCTTCCGTAATTGAATTCTTAATTTGTGCTGCTGCATGCTTTTCTCGAAATCAACCATTAGCATTTAGGATTTTAAAATGTGCTCTTCGTAAGCTAACAACGATTATATTCTTTACAACGACGATTGCGACGACTTTAGCGCTAAAATAATTGCGGCAAGTTTTTGTGCTCAAGCTAAACTGATGAACCTTGTCCATTTTAAATCTGCCATTACTAAGTACTTCCTACTACTGCCAATTCAAAAAGATGAAAGGTTTATCTTGAGTAAATGTGTTCAAAGTTCAACTGTTTTGATGGAATAAAATTTGATTGATGGTAAACAATAGTTCAACTCAAGATGATTTCAACAACGCAAAATTACAATTTTACTGCTCGACCGTAACGAGCGTCTTCATGATTCAGTATTTTTAAATTTCATAATTCTGTTCGCCTCTCGAACTCCTGAGTCGTATGCCCCGTGCACGGTGGAAAAGTAATTTTCATGCGTGGCTTCACCAGCAAACAGTACGATCTAAAAATTTCAACGATTAGCTGTAAACTGACGATTTGATTGATCCATTTCTATTCACAGGAAAATTTACCGGTTTCCCATTGTTGTTTAAAATCGGGACAGCCAAATCTCTTGCCCAAACATCAAATTTTTCACTGTCCAATGACCTGAAACTGTAGGATCCGCGTGTATAAGGATTCCCAAACCAAGAAGTTCTAAGAGCTCCAATCGGATCAGGAATATTGGTGAATCGTGCTCCAAGGAATTTTCTCAGCATTTTCATTGTGTTTTTTATACAGTCCTCCAAATCAAGGGTTTCAATAAACCGGGCAGACACACCTGAAATCCAGACTTGCAAGGCTTTTGGATGTGATCCGGAAGCTATCAGATTGAAACCTTCAATACTTCGGCACCAGACCGGGATCTGAATAAAAATGGTTGGAAAATGGGATTAGAATATTTAACATCCTGAGGCAGTTTTATAATGGACCACCCCATCAATTTCTTCTGCAAGATGAGCTTCTGAAGAATTTGGGAAAACATTCGCGCCGACGGATTCTCCCTCCCAGAGTGGATTTAGCCCTGTGAAGTTTTCATCCACCTCCGACCACCATTCGGTTTCAAATTCCAAGTAAATTTTGTTTACAGTCCCAAAAGCAATGTTCTGAAAGCAGCGTTTAATTTTCATTGTATAGATAATCAAATTTTATATGTTAATCTGTCATCAAGTTTACCTCAATCGCCAATTGCTTCTTCTCCGGGAGTTTGGGGTTGAACAACGTTTTATGATCGTGCTTAAGAACTCCAAGCGAAACCGTGCAAACTACATGGTCGGCTTTAAAAGTTTGTCCTGTTGTAGTTGTAACGGTTACCAGTTCCTGTTCAGTTTTAACAAAACCCAAGAAATGTGAGGTGTTGGAAATCAATAAGGATTCGATAATTCTCTAGAACAACAATTTTTCAGAACAAAGTTACATCATTTGTGACGGAATATTTAATTTCGGACACTGCAGTGTCGTACTTGATCCAATCGTGTTTGTCCAAAGCTTTGTAGTCGGTTGGTGAGTATCCCTAGAAATCATTAAAATAAAAATGGATCTCTAGAAATCATGCGGGACTATAATATAATTCATAGGACATAAAATCATATTTGACAACGTACCAGAATAACTAGCAACAACGATGAGTAAACATTCGGGGGTTCCCACTCGAGATCATCCCCCTCACAATATTCAATTTGATCGCCTTTGTCGCTATTTGAGGACATGAACCAATTGTCTGAGCCATCATCTATGTTCTGCAAATCCATAAATAACAGTTCAAGCAGAAAAGTTCTAATCAATTCTAAATTCTAGTATGGAATACGAACAAAATAAATCAATATCAGAACTAATTCCTGAATAGAAATTTGTATACAGCATTGCGATGTATCCAATCAAGAGCTGCTTCTCGAATTGTTTCACGTTCATGGATCGGATATTTTTCATTGAATAATTTAAAAAGTGCAGTTCCAAACTCGCCAAACGATTCGGGTCTGCTATAATTTGCGAACTGCAGTTTCGTAGAGTTAAAGAAGGAATCGTCTTCCTCATTGGCCTCATGGCGATCCCTATTAAGGGAGTTCATCAAATTTTGCATTAGTTCATTGAATTTGGAGTCCAATTCTTCACCTTTCTGAGTAGCGAATATATGCGTGACCGTGTGCAGATCCTGGAATAGTTATTGTACACAAAATTAGACTTGTAATTTTGCAATCAAATTCTACAAGCACCTCACCGTCTCATTATAGGTCTCATCAGCGAACTGGGTCGTTTCATTATTTTCGGTATTATCTGCATTAACGACTACCGTTTCATTATTTTCGCCATTAGTGTAAATGTTGGAATACACCGTTTCATTGTTTTCTTCAGCATCGTCCTCACTTGGAAATACATCATAAGGTTTCATGAGTTCATAAACACTGTTGCCCTTTTGCCCAAGAACCCACTCAGCACCAAGTTCGACATAATGTTTACCTTCAAAATGGACAATGGACAAACAATAAACGAATTTTAATATGATTCAATTGTTGTTGTTGGACTTCAAGAATTTGTGCTCACCAAACTGCTTAGACTGTATTCGTCCACCGATAGAATCTAACGCTTCCAAAACGGTAACATTATATCCAGCTTTACGCAAAGTTACAGCTGTGATCAAACCTGATACACCAGCTCCAATGACGATAACAGACTTTTGCTTTTGCGATTTCTTCAATAAGTCAGCCCTGAATTATCAAAATTCATTTAATAGCTTTTGTCAAAATAGTTGAAAGCTGTGATTTTCCAAAGCCAAACTTTGAGCTGTGGAGCACGTTGCGATCATCGGAATTAAAGGAAGTAAACATATCGCATTCCGCAACAAATAACGCGACTAGGTCATAAATTAACTTTACAAATTTTAAGGCAACTCAAAAGAAATTATAAAAAAATGTTGCACTAAGAAACGGTTTCAATATGGTTTGAAAGCAGTGAGCGGGTTCTGAGTCTTTTTTTTTTGCAGAGTTGAATATTTGTAAGCTGTTTGTAGTTCCTGTACAATAATTGGAAACCCAAACAACAGTCGATCGCCTGAATAGTTAGCGGAAATGACTATCAGACAGATCTTCTGAAGTGGCTTGCTAAGTTTTAATGAGCCACAAATTAATATTTTGCGTGTGGGTGAAGCTGGTGATTAAACTTTACGCAATAAATGTCAACCTACACTGTAGTAGACTTTGTACAACAACTTTGTCAACTTTGCCTCGTCTAATGTGAAAATATAAAGCAACTGGTTGTGGTTAGTTTGGTAGTTTTTGTAAGAACAACTTTGAACAATATTATATTATGTATACGTAATACGTACCCCGTCGAATCAACTGGGCTTGAAGTAATC
Source organism: Hymenaphorura dentifera (assembly GCA_034699705.1). Classification (NCBI taxonomy): domain Eukaryota; kingdom Metazoa; phylum Arthropoda; class Collembola; order Poduromorpha; family Onychiuridae; genus Hymenaphorura; species Hymenaphorura dentifera. The sequence goes on from JAQGCM010000235.1 coordinate 29,748, forward strand.
CAAAGAATGCTCAAGCACACGACCGACGTTTTGAACCAAATTAACATTTCAAATTACTCAAATTTTGACTAATTTATGAACTGCCTCAAATACTATAATTTGTAAAATAACACCGCACAGATTCCAATATAAACTAAACTCAAGGCTTATTTGCGCATTCGATTTTATAGATACTTTGCCGTGAAATGGTCAATTGCAGATCTAGTTGTATTTTTTCTGCAAGAAAATGTTTCATTCGTGTTCCTGTCCTTCGTGACCCTGGTCCCACAGGTGTAGCAAAAAACTGGACATGTTTTTGCAGACGAGTCACATCCACCAGTAGCAGAGAAAAAATGGTTTTATAAAAAGAACTGGAACGAATTTTTAACAATAAAAAATGAATCACGACACATTTATTAACGTGTAGAGTGACTAACGATTCATGATTACAATTGACACGGCATTTCCAATGGATTTAAACTGATTATCGTGAATAATTTAGCTTCAGAATATTTGAATCATCCTGAATTTTGCTGGGTTGCAGGGTACATACGATTGAAGCATGCAATTCTACTGAAAATCCCAATATAGTTCTGGTCGAGATTTTAGTGAGGTAAGATATTGTTCCAGTAGCGAATTCGTAACAGCGGACATGATCACAAAAAGTGAACTTTGCTCGTCGGGAAACCGGATGTGCACGGATTCTGCATTATTTTCAGTTTTTAGCGGAAAAGTTTTATTTGCTACAGGATCAATTTAATTTATAATGTTTTACTCTATAAATAAGCACGAGCATGACCGACGTTTGAAGTTTGTCTGTTTAGTTCAAATTTCATTTTTATGTACGGAATTTTAACGTTTAAACATGAATCACGGTTCGTCGTTTACGGTAGTTCCAGAAGCTCTATGGGAAGGCTGCCGTAAAAGAGAATCAACAAGAATGTAAGTAATACAGCGTGAGTCAAAAAGAACGCAACCTATTTGAACAAAATTTTCAAAAAAACCGTTTGATCGATTGACTTGCGATAATTTTCTAAATTAGGTATAACCGATTAAAGGATTTATCCACCCTATCTCCAGCA
>JAQGCM010000236.1:0-30797 GCA_034699705.1 Hymenaphorura dentifera
CAACCCAAGCAGCACGACAGCAAGAAAAGAACCGTGCGCCCTGGAGTGTGGCCATGTTTTTCACCGTCATTGTATTGTGGCTTGGTTCTCATCTTCCGGGTAATAAGTTTTCTTTAAATGTTTAGAGTAAAGTCACTTTGAACTTAATTGCAACCATTACTGAGACTTACTCAAACTCGTTCTCGTCTTGTAATGTATTCAAATCATTAACATATTTCGTCGTTAAATTACTACTACAGGGTTCACAGCTCAAGACGATGTCCCATTTGTCAAAATCGCCCAACAGGGCTGATCCCAACGATGGTAAAATTGTATCTGACGACAAATCCTTCTTTAATTGTAGACGAATTACGCAAATCCGTTGAAGAGTTAAAATTGGAAAAGTAAGTTTTTTAGGAATACGAAATATTGAAGTATTTATGGTTGTAGTATTAGTGCTAATACAAGTTTTGATTTAAAACTTTGCTAGGGTTAACCTTGAAAAAAAACTTGAAGAGACAGAAAGACGATTAGAATTAACTCAAGCTCATTGTCGCGATCAACGAGAACAAATTTCTGAATTCCTGGTCAACCGTGCTACATTCCAGAGTCGACGTGAAAACCATGTTCCACCAAAGGCTCATTCAGCAACGGTAAGAATATGCTTTAACCTCAGTCTTGAGCTTCATTTGTTTAAAATCTTCACTATCGTTGTTTCTCTGTCGAAATTGCATAATTTATAGTCAGATTCTAATGAGGTCTGCTTCGAATTATGCAAAAATACAATATTTACTCAGGACATGGGGAAGGGAAAAGGCAACTCAATAATTTTATGACATTATCATTGTTATTAATCAGTTAAGCAGGATTGAAAGAAATACAGTAAACGCGGATAAATGCAGACTATTATTTTGGAGTAGAGTTGTGCATATAATTATAAAATTTCAATTTCAGGTTCAAAGATCGCCGATGGACTTGAGTAAGGGTCGCGGGGAGTCTGTGTTTCCTCCACGGAATCCTTTGATGCCGACAACAAACCGTAGTAGTAGTGTTAGCAGCAGTAGTGCAGTTGGCCTTCATAGATCTGCCTCTTGCTACGTCAGACAAAGGCCCAAATGAACAACAATCGACGACAATCGGCGAAACTGGCAAATCGGCAAACAACTCTGGAATAACTTATGCAAATAAAAACAAATCCTGCTTGCTAACCCGGCTACGGCTACACCGCTACCCGGCATTGAGTTTTGAAACCAATCTTGACATGTACAGATTTGTACTCTATACCCTGTTCCAAATAAAAATGTGCAATTGAACACTTTCATTACGTTTCTGTTTTTTATAACTTTAATTGCTTTGCATAATAATTAAGTGCAAGTGCAGGGCTATAGAGTCCAAATTCCAAATTCTCCAAATGTGAGATAGTTTGAGCGCTTTGCTGGTGGCAAGACTGGCAACAACGCTGCTGGCAAGTGAAAAGTGAAGAGCAATGAATTGCAATATATGAAATAGAAAAATAGGATCGAGTTTAGTGCACACAGCACAGGTTTGCGCAATCCAGTGATGATTAAACTTATAACCTTTGCCCATTAGCAAAGGCTTGATTTTGATTACATGTCAAATGTCAGTTTTCGAGTGAACTGGTTAGCTAAAAATTGCACAATCAGTTCATTCCCATTCCCACATTTACAAAACTTGCAAAAGAAACTATTCACAACCACAACACAATTGGGCAGTGGGGACAGACTTTACATTCGTAGTTATTTTGTGGACAATGTAAAGTGTTTGAAGCAAAAGTAAGTGAAACAATTATGCAAATATATAATTAGTGACGGTTAATGGTCTACGGGTCTACCCACTACCTCATTCATAATTTTACAGCAGTAATTAATTTTTTATATTGGGCAGAGCGTACACAGTTTACAGCATACGATTTTATTAATTGTATTTTGTGTTCCTAGACTCAATTTTGGAAGAATTTGGACTAGGAACCTGAAAATAAAAGCAAGAATGAATCGGTTGCTCCGATTTGACGGTCGAGTGGCGGTTGTGACCGGAGCCGGTAATGGTCTTGGACGTTGTTATGCACTGCTTTTGGCAGAGCGAGGAGCCTCTGTTGTCGTCAATGATTTGGGGGGAAGTGCTCAAGGGGAAGGTCGTGATAGCCGAGCTGCTGATATAGTTGTTGAAGAAATTATTCGAAAAGGTACGTTGAAATTTCTATAAAGAACTTGAAATTATGTTTAAAACGTACTTACACTGCTTAAAAATTTTGCTCCAAAGGTGGAAAAGCTGTCCCAAATTATGATTCAGTCACCAATGGGGAAGGAATAATAAAGACAGCGATAGACAATTTCGGAAGGATCGACATTCTTGTCAACAATGCAGGAATTCTGAGAGACAAAAGTTTTGCTAAAATGAGTCAAACTGATTGGGATTTAGTACAACAAGTTCATGTGCAAGGAGCATTCAAAACTACTGGAGCAGCTTGGGAACATTTCAGGGCTCAAAAGTATGGGCGAATTATCATGACAAGTTCTGCTGCTGGAATCCTCGGCAATTTTGGCCAAGCAAATTATTCGACTGCAAAAGCCGGTCTAATTGGACTCGGTCAAACATTAGCCAAGGAGGGACAGAAGTTCAATATTCTCACAAATATTATTGCTCCTATGGCTGGGTCTAGAATGACAGAGTACATTTTGCCACCAGGTAAAATATTACCTAGTTTTATTAGTTCACTTTGAAACTTATAATCGCATAGCCAATTATAGTCTAATTCTAATTACATATGAATATATTTGTTTCAGATTTGCATGCTGCCTTAAAACCTGACCTTATTGCTCCTGTCGTGGCTTGGCTGTGTCACGAGGACTGCCAAGATAACGGTGCTGTCATTGAGGCTGCTGCTGGAATTGCCGCTAAATGCAAGTTGATTTCTACTATCAAGTCAAAATAACATTGAACTAATTTATTCATTTGAAGTCTTGATTGGATTGGATATTTTAGATCAATGGTTTCGCTCTCGCGGAGCATTGTTGAGAAATAGACTTGATGAGAATGTTACAATCGAAGGAGTTAGAGATAAATGGAATGATATTGTTGATATGGACAAAGACATTGGCGACTTTGCATCTACTCCTGAAGATGTGATCACTAAGATTATGGGTGGGCTAGAATTAATGGAATCGGGAACAAATATGGCTGAAGACCAAGTGAATCGGTTTAATCTAACCGACTACAACTTTCAAGACTCTGTCTACAAGTATGATGCTAAGGACGCTATCCTGTACGCGCTGTCAGGTTCGCAAGTTCTAATATTCTTGACAATTCTTGAACAAAATTACAATGATTCTAAAGACATTTTTGCACACTGTACAGTTGGTATGAGCCCCGAGGACTCGGAAGGCATGAGTTTCTTGTACGAGAACGCTGACAATTTCAACGTACTTCCAACTTTTCCAGTGCTTACTGGTCTAGATGCAATGTTTGACATCATGAAATTATCCGGATTGAATATCGACATGACACAAATTCTCCATGGAGAACAATTTGTAAAACTTCATCGTGCATTACCAACTTCAGGAACCATTAAACTGAAATCAAAAGTAGTGGACGTCTTGGACAAAATATCTGGTTCTCTCTATATTATCCGAGGTACGCTCCAAACATTGAAGATAGAATGCCGATATTTATATTTATAACAACACTGATTGTTAAGCTTGGCTGGAAGTATTCATAAAATTCATACTTCATACAGAAACTTGTTCATTTGAAATTAATTTTAATCTAAAACTTGATTTTTACAGTGGAAGGTGAAGATAAAGATGGCCCACTTTTCACTTTGGAATACAATGTGTTCGAAGTCGGAGCAGGTAAATTCGGTGGTCATCGGGAGACAACCAAATCGATAAGCAGACCAATTCCATGTCCACAGAGATCTCCAGACAACGTTTTCGAATACAAAACTGGACCAGCTCAAGCTGCTCTGTACAGATTGACTGGGGACAGAAATCCTTTGCATATTGACCCCGAATTTGCTGCCATGGGCGGATTCTCTCGTCCCATTCTGCACGGTCTATGCTTTTTTGGGATTGCAGCTCGCCTAATACTGAAACACTACGGCAATGCCGATCCTAAAAATTTTCTAGCCATAAAGGTTAAATCTAAAATTACATTCATATTCGTATTCTGAATATTGTAGGGCTCATGAGTTTGTTTTTTAAATGGCAGACCCGGTTTACCAAGCCCGTGTATCCGGGTGAAACTCTTCAGGTTTTGTGTTGGAAAGAAAAGAATCGAGTTCATTTTGAAGCGAAGGTTAAGGAGACCGGAAATACCGTCCTGGCTGGTACGCCCACAGCTTTTGAACATCTTCAGAATTTTAACTTTTTAAAATCTGTAGTATTTGCAATTTTACTAATCCAATTTTTCGTAGGGGGATATGTTGATCTGGTCGAGACTACTGGGCCTAAGTCAAAACTTTAAGTATGGGCAAAAGTCAAACTGAGAAATATTGACGTCCTCCACAAATCAATGTGGCGATTGTGGGTTGGTGAATCAAGCAACACAGAAAATTTCTATTATTCTGTTTTCTAGATATTGTTTTGGCAATTTTGGAACACATTCCTTTGCCAAATGCCAAGGCCAAAATTTACGAATGTAAACATTGCAGAGCTTTAAACATTAAATATTTTTAATACAAATACAACCTATTCATGATATTTTTGCGATTGAAATCGTACATTGCATTACTGGTTGTATTAAATTAAGAACTAAGTAAAAATGATATGGAGCAGATTATGCCAAATAATTATTTTCATGCATGTGCAACGAGTTTTTTTTTAAGTTTTTCAAAGATTGAACCTCAAAACAGAAATTGGTCATATCATCGCCCATTACTTTCGCAAATAATTACCCGAACAAAATGCTAAACTGGTACCGGATGGTTTGTACTACTTTTAACTACTTCAATAATGCAAGAGAAATCACTGATCATATATTTTTTAGTAGTTTTCTAAAGTTGACGGGATAAACTATTGCCAAAATTATGGGCGAAAGTACTGGAGGTTATCGGCAAAATGTTAACTATGAAATACTTCACAAGATTTTCAACAAATCATCCAAAGGTCTGGTCATTTCCTATATCCTATCACACAATAACTACAAAAAATATTTCTTTCACATAAACTGCTACTTCTAGCGTTACTTCTAATCCTCAACTGTTTTTATACACCGGAAAACACCACGAACTTTCTTATCAGCCTTGAATTCGATGAACAAATGTTGGAAATGAGAGATCTCGCGCATTTGTAATTGTGGAAAGTATACTTTGCTCCTTCCTACGCAAAATTTCAATCGAAAAATTTTGTTTGATCTTTGATACGAATGGCTACCCTATCAATCCTACGGAAAACCAAAACTACCATATTTGTGATCTGCTTACCACGCCGGATTGCAAGTATTATACACTCGTCGGGGAATTATTTGCGAATACAATTACGATTGGATGGATGGCATTCAAAATCTGTTCATAAGGTAGAATCTTTTGTGTTTTTTATTGTATTGCATTTTCCGGAGACTTTTTGACAGTTCGGAACTCACAACTTATTTGGACTTTTTAGATCCTAGCACAGTCTCGTACTTGGCTTTGCTGGATTGCCAAAGTAAGAATGGAATGAGGAGTGGAGGCACTGACATGATCGCGAATGCGGCCCAGTCCAGCTGAAACAAAATAGATTTGCAATTATTGAATCTCAAAAATTGAACTTGTTGGAAATGCCTCTACAACATTTCCATAATCTGTGCTCAACACTTGTCAATTTCATATTTTAAAGTTTAGAAACTTACGAAATGTGGTGAAAACCTTTTGTCAAACTCCCTGAATGGGGCTACATAACCCTCTCCGGGCTCACTTGAATAAACTTGAAGTACCTGTGGTCACGAAAATATTCCATTATAATTGAGACATAGCGACATAATATAAAACTTATTGTTTAGCTTAACCAACTCAAAGGAATTAAATTATATTAAGGAGAAAGTCTGTCTGTCAGAATAGAGTTAATAATCTTCATCTGCAATACGAATACGGCTATCAATTATCAAGTATTATGAATGTGGCAGTAGTAGTCTAGTAGTACATATAAGTTTCATTCATGGCTCAATAGTTGATAAAATATTTCATCAACTGTCAACTCACGATGGGGCAGGGATAAAATTGCTACATTTTTTTACTATGCGACTTTAGGAACGTTTCTATTTCTTTTTCTTTGTGCAACAGTCAGAGCTTTTAACGTATTTAACTAACTGACCTATTTGAATCCTACCCCTACAGTACCCCACCCTATTTGGGCAAATTCCGTGCAATCAGTGTCTGCCTGCACTTGTTTTAAAACTTTGGTTGGAACTTTTGCAAATATTTTTATACTCAGCAAGAGCAAACGTACCTCTTGAGTATTTTCCCCTGATGAATAAGTGACGACGGCTGATGTGAAATTGAAATAGCCAAACTTAAGTGGCCTTGCAACAATGGTATGGGTAGTATTTCCTCCGGGTGGGATTCGTCCTAAATTAACGTCCGCAGAGTCGCCGACCAACTCAAAGTCAGGGCCCATGGAAAGGTCAACGAGTTGAACGTTGGTGGCAGTCACGCCGCCCACATTGAAAATGCTGTACTTGAGAACTACGTCCATCGACTCAACTACATATTTGTTCATGAGCGTTTTTTGGACCAAAAGTCTTGCTTCATTCTCAAGCTCTGCGGAAGCAGCAGCTGCTGGAGCACTTGCACCCAAAACAAGTCCCGTCCTCCAGAGGAGCACAACTAGGAGTGGTCCAGCGAACAGCCAAAGGCTTCTCATTCTAACAATTAAAAAAAACATACAAAAAACTGATTAGAACAGGCAAAAATGCCTGTTCTACGGTGCCCGGTACAGTACGGTACGCCAGAAAAGACTTGTCTTCTTATTTTTAACTTCTGACAAACGGCTATTGGGAAACTTAAATTGACTTTAGACCTCACATCACATCACATCTGACATCAGACAATTGACAATTACAAGTAAAAGTAACAAAAGTTAACCATTGCATTTGAGTTAGGTTTAGGACTTACTTTGAATTTGGAGTGGTCTATAGAAGTGTAGAGTGAAATTTGAAATTTTGGTAGTGATTAATATTGAATAAATGTTGAGTTTGAGGGAAGTTTTGTGATGAGAAGCCGGAGATGAACTAGCCAAAGTCAGAAGTGAAGTAGCGGTGGTAGTGGGATGTGAAAGTTTTGGATTTTGGTGGACAGATTAAGGATGCGGTGCGGTGTGGTGGTGTGTTGAGTGCATGGGCTGACAGGACAGACATAGCTTGCTTCCCAAGCTTGGTTGGGCTCTAGAAAGGAACACGTGGAACTTGGTTGCCAGCACCGCACTCACCCCTCACTTTGCGCCAAAATCACAAAGTAATCACAAAATACAAAATCTTGCACGTTTCCGTTTGCCGTTCCGCTATTTTGCAATTCCAGGCACTCTGTCTGAGCGTGACTTTATAACTACCATGAACAAATTAATAAATATGAACGGACCAATGTTCCGATTCCGGTCACCCCTTCTCAATTATAATGTTGCCATGAAATATTCTCAGCAGTCTCAGCCTGTACCCAACCGGGTTGAAAAAAGTAAGTTGTATGGTGTTGTGTTTTCTTTTATTTGTATAAGAATGGAAAACAGTTTGTGGTTAGTCAGTAATAGTTTTGCCGTTGTGATTTTAATATATTTTTGGTTACAGCAATCAACCAAGTGACACTATTAGGTCGAGTTGGAGCCGACCCACAGAAAAGAGGCACACAAGAGCACCCAGTCGTAGTTTTTTCACTTGCAACTCATGCGAACTATCAATATGGAACCGGTAAGTTGAAACAAAAATGTTATTTTATGTAATTGTATGATTTTAAGCTGCAAGTTTATTCCATCCAAGTTCATGATCTTATTGTGAGTCAGATCAAATTGATTGACCTTGACTTTTGACTATAAATCAATATTCAATTTCAATACATACAGACAGAAATCCTCCCAGTAAATTATTAAACGTTTTAAAAGTGCAGTTGGCTCCATTCCTTCTTTCACTTACTTTTGGAAGGTGTGATATTTTTCAGTTTGAGACAAGGGCAAGGGCTAAACAGATATGAAAATATTCTAGAGTATGTTCTATGTTGTGCGGTTTCAGGTGATCTCCTCCAAAAGACTGATTGGCATCGAATTTGTGTCTTCAAACCCTTCCTGAGGGACACGGTCTACAAATACATGAACAAAGGCCAACGAGTTTTGGTCCAAGGAAGGATTACATACGGAGAGGTCAAAGATGAACAGGGCAGTGCCCACATGACAACAAGTGTGATCGCCGACGACGTTACCTTCTTTTCCCAAAGTTCTCAAAGTGACCAATCTTCCATGGAATCCTCATAATGTTCTCAACTCCAGAAGACCACCATTGTATTTCTGAATTTAATTCAGTTTAGTTATGTTTTTTTCGCGCATTCATTTTGTGAATTGAGTCGAGTTTGGAGTCCAAACTTTGGACTGGACGCCAAAATAAACTCCCAAACGTTCAATATTAGCAAGCAAGTTTACTTGGTTCAAATTATTTCTTACAAGTCAGCAGTTATAGTTTGATTCAGCCTACAACGTGAATCCTTCAAGTCCTTCACAGCTCACCAGAACAATACATATATTTAAGTTTTAAACTTAAATCTACACCTTAATTAAGTGATTTTGGTGTTTAACTAAACATTGATTTGATTGTTAGTGCTTAAAATCAGTAGAAATCTCATGGCTTATTATAATCTACTTCTAATCTATTAAATGATTTTTTTATAAACCCTAGTGTGGTTTATACAAGTTTTGCAAATAGTTTCACATTTAGCACCCTGCATTAGTATTCAATTTTTTTTGAACGGTCACTCCGGAGTCCTGCATACAATTATGTACACATTATACCTCGAGAGAGTTCATTTTCATTCTAGCTATTGGAGAACCAAAAATCATTTACTGCAAAGTTAGTAAAAAGAACTAAAAATATAACCAAAATACAATAATAGTTACAAAATATTCATCTTTTTTTTTTAGTTTCGGCGGGTTGCAACAAACTGTAGAATAAGGAGGAGTTGTTACTGAAAACAAAGACCTACGAACCAACCAAACTCTAGATTCAACAAATATCCCATTTCACTGAATTCCACTCAACTATTTTACCTTTTGATTCCAAACTTTGACAGAGTCTCACTTTTTTTTATAACAACTGAACCGAGTATCACTTTCCTAACGACGACATAAAATAAAGCAATTCTATCAACACAATTGTTGATAATTGTTGTTGTTCCGCACTATCCGCACCGGGAAGCTGTGAAACCCAACATTTTACATAAGTCAAAACCAAAAAAAAACTTTGCTAAAAATGAATCGACGAATCTGCCTGGCAAGGATTATGTAAAACGTAGGACTTCGTACATACTCCAGCCAACACGATCATACCATACCATAACTTCTAATATTCTATTCATATAATATATGTATTTATATTTGCTGGACTTGGAATGGAAACATTGAATTTAACCTATTCAATATTTTAAATTTCTTACTAGTATAAGGTGAAATTAATACAGGGCTGCAATTGAATCCAAACTATTGTCACAATCACATCATCACATCCAAGTATGCTAAATAGAAAAGTAAGAGTCAACCTATAAGTGAATTGTAGAGTTGGCAAAACATAGCCAGAACTAACAATCATGAGAACTTAAAACTTGACTCAGAATCTACTATATCCGTCAGTACTAGGGAACTCTGGAACTGACTTGGGAGTCTTTTCTTGAAACACATTTGCCTCCTCTTTTTTCTACTTGAGATAAGAACGAGAGTTAACGCCAAAAATTAGTGAACTATGAAGAGGGATCACAAAACTCGATTGATTTTGGGTTGGATATTCAAGCAAAGTATTGCTTTTCTTATCCAAAACTTCTGAATCACAGCGATGACCAAATAAACATTTTCGTGTGCATTTGTAGTTCCTTCATTAATTAATTGCTGGTGCAAGTCAAGTCGTCTCCCTATTATATCGTCAAGATTTCCAAACTCGTCGTGACCTTGAATATTGGACTTCCTTTGTGTTTATTCTTCTGAGTGTTTGTCGATGTCTTCTGGTGTATTCAGAGTATAGTTCCAATATGGCACGAACATTCATTCGAATTTGACAACTTATCCAAGTAACTTAAAACAAATTTCAAAAATAAGGGTTGAGTTTGTTTGCCTCTTCTACTACATTTTAATTGTTTGAAGCTAGAGTTCACGGCTGGCCTGTCGTCAAATTTATATTATGTCCGTTGTACGAAACAGTATGATTATTTTTCGATTTGTACCGAGGAGGATTGAGTTTAGCCCTTTTGCCTATTCTGTAGGACGACATAAGGATATACATACAAGCTGTATTGTACATACAGTACAAACGATTTCTGTTAAATACTATAGTGTAACAGCTATGGATTTAGTCCAATTCGTCCTTCAAATGCCGCTCGGAGTCCATACTGAGGTCTGTCGGCATGTCATCATCCACGTACTCATTGTCCATGAAAGACATTGGTTCGGACTTGATGGACATGGAGGCTGGAGAATTTTGTTGATGACGCAACATTGAAATGTTTTTGATGCTCTTCAGCTCACCAGGATTACGAAGAAATCTAATCAAAAAAATAATAAAAATTGTGAAATATTGTAACGGAAATGCTACGCAATAACTTTTATTTATGATTGACTAATTTCCAATTAACCAAATCCATCCGCAATTCTGTTTCAAGCTACGTGAGTCAAATCATATTACAAAATCCCTGCTGACTTACTGATAGCAATGACGTTCGCCTTGGACCTTTCGGAGAATGTTGACACGATAGTAGTATCGCAATGCTCTTGACATTTTATCATAATTCATAGAGAGGTGATTCTTTTGAATACCCCAGAGCCGGGCTAGACCTGGTGGGTCGACTATTTTGAAAATCCCAGTTTCGACATTCTTCCAAGCAATAAAACTATTGTAGCGTTGGGATGGATCATTCAGCAGTTGTTGGAGAAAGTCCCATAGAAGGCGTCCATCTAGATATTTAAAAAAAAACGTTTAGAAAATATTTCATGCTAACTAAAATGAAGTTCTTTGGATTGCACAAACTTACTGTTATTATACTCTCCAGCATCATTGTTGTTACTGCTGGTGATTTTACTGGCTCCATGTGAGAGGGAAGATGGTGATGATGACTTGCTGGATGAATAATGTGATCCACCATTGCTTCCGCCGTTAGCATTCACATTCGAAACAAGGACCGAATTGGTCAGTTGCTGAGTTTGCGGAAGGGGAGCTGGGCTAAGTGACTGATTTGTGGGTGATCTCTCAGGGCTCTCGCCCACACTGTCATACTCTGAGTCATCTGAATGATTCCCTCTAGACTCTGTCGAAGAAGACGAGGCTGATGATGACAAACGATTGATCCCATTCGTAGTCCCGTGCTCCGGAGGACTTCCGGCTTGGCCGTCCAGTGAAGGTGCTGGACTTAATGTTACAGATGTTCCATTCTGTTGTGCGGCTGCATAGTGCAAGTCTGCAATTGACCACGGCCCTATGATACGTGATACGAAACATTACAACGTGATCCATCTTAACAAATACAAGATTAGAGACAATCATTTTCGAAAATGTTGCGGAAAGTAATGGGAAACAAATTAAAAGTTGGAAAACCGCACATCTTTATATGTTTACGCAAAGAAAATCCAGTACAATAATTATTCCATTTAATATTGGCCTGTAGCTGTACCGCATCTTAATTGCATCAAATTAAATCACGACATTTTCAAAGAAGAAAATGTGCACTTACCTTTGGGTGTGTACGGAATCATTCTCATGGAGGAGGGAGTATGAGGCGTCAACGGTGAATCGAAGTTAGAAGAGCACATAAGAAGGTGAATCGCATTGTGAATGACATCACCTGAGCACGGAGCTCTCAACTCCAGGTCTGCTTTGGTCAGCAAACAAAGAGCTTTCCCTATTGACACACAAAGCAAAAATAATATTAGTCCACATACACATGATATAAATAAGTTATCCTGACTTGCTCATTTTTTCCACTTCCTTCATCACATTCTAACACTACTCTGCACTTCAAACCAATTGTCTCAACCTCATCCATACCCATAATCTCTGCAAGAACCAAACCAGAAAGCACTCAATTCAGCCAGCATTCACTCAAAGGACGACCAAAAAAATTGCACGACTTTTTCAAATAAATTACCAAACTTAACTCCCCTGTTCGCAAATCCGCAATGGCTTACGCCATAAACTAAAACCAACCAACATGCGTGCATGCACTTCCCATCCTAAAATAAATTCTGCGAGTAATCCTTTCAAAATAACCGTTGGAATAATAGCATTCCTTGTACAGACCCATCAAATCCGCAAATTATAATTAGGAATTTCATCCCGTCTCACCATCCGCATCCCAAGCCAAAGCGACAAAGTAATGTTGTATGCGACGATGGCAATGGACATTGTAACTTTTTAGTCAGTGGGCCAACCGGTCAAATTAATAATAGCAAGTCGGCCAAAAAAAAGCACGATCAATGCAAAATGCTAAGTCATCCAACAACCTAAGGAATTATTCCAGTATTCAATTCTTTCAAAAGCTCATCTCCTTTCCTGAATGATTTCTAAAGAAATGGCACTGGGACTTGGGACTACTTATAAAAATTGCAGCAGCAATGCGTTGCGTTGTTGAGCTGAGGAATGGGGTGCAAGCAACTGCAATCTGTGCTTGTTTCAAGAGTACCCCAGTCATTTCTCACTCTACAATTCACCTGCCTTTTTGCTTTCATTCACACCACAACTCATCATCATCATTATCCTTCAATTCATCAAGAATTACAAAGATAACGAATGAGAATAAGAATTTGCGAATACGAATTTGCAACGAGCACCACCAGCACTAGCAGCAGACCATGATTTTTATCTCCACGTCTCATCTCAACACAATAGCTGATTGTACATGCATACGTACATAGATTCGCAAAAATTATACATCCACCACGCCTATGCAAGCCTGCTTGATGTCTGTGCAGTGTGCATGTGTTTTCCTTTGCCTCAAGATGAGTGACAGTCCAAAATAAAAATACATACACCATTAGACAGAGCTGCATTACAATGAAAATTTAATGTACAATATTTGCAGCACAGCAGCGGCACCCTCAGCTCCAAATATACTTGTTGGAATATTTCCACTTAACTCGGCCCTATAAAAAACATCAAGGAAGAAGAAGGCTGATGATAAAGCTTACATTTCATTTCATTGCATCGGATAGCACTACTGCAAAATAAGATTCGCAATTCGCAATCCGATCCAATCCAATCCGCCGCAACTACATACCATACCTCCATTTCCATTACCTACTTCCGTGTATAGAATTCCGTGCACAACTCTTTCTTACTATCTCATTTTAATCCACCGCATGTCCTGTCCATCATTTTTTTAGTAGGTTAAATGGACAAAGACTTTCCACTACACCAATAATAGAGACTCTCATTCTAAATTTATAATTTCGGACGGACTCACTCACTGACTGACTGTCATCTTTTGTACAAACTTAACGCACTGCAAAAAAAACTAGCTTTGGGTGCTACGCACATAATAAATTGCTTAGGATTAAATGCTATCTTGCCCTGCCCTAAATTTTTTGAGAGGAAGGAATCAGTCAAGAAATAAAATGCATGGAATTATTGCTCAGGTTGGTTGGTGGCATGGCGGTGGCAAGAAATCTCCCAACTCTTGTTGACGTCTATCATCTTAAGGAAGCAAGGAAATGAGGTTGCAATGAGCTTCTACGTTCTAAACCACAATCCCAAAAGAAAAATTACAATTGCCACACAAAATTACAAATTGCACTGCATTTTGTGGGCATGCAAATAAATGAAATGAGGAACTCCAATTACTAGCCAAATAAATACGAGTCTTAACATTCATTGCTCTTTTTTTATGAATGGCCGTACTACCACTACTACATTCAGTGCTGCCTCCCGTACAAACCAAAACTCTACTAGGAAATTACAACGAGTTAAAGAAGTTAAAATCTTATTTGTAATTGCCAATTGCCATGTGGAAAATGTGCAAGAGTAAAGTGATCTCCTCATCCTATACGTCTTTGGCGTTGCGTTAGTTCAGTCAGTTGGTTGGTTAGAACAACTAAGATTATCCCGGAAAAGGAATCAAAATCCCAACGCACATTTTCCTATTCCTACTTTGCTATTTACAATTTACTGACTAACTGTTGTTACACATGTGAGTGACTAACATTTATTATGCTAAGCATTGCACACAGCACCGCACCGCACCACAACAAACAAAACAATTGCATTTTTCATTATTCTTTGCTCTACTACCTGTATAAAAACATACAGGCCTAATCTCCAATCTGCAATCTGTTGTGCTCTACGGATGGATGGTATGGTAAATTGGCAAGTGCAGGTGGCAAAAGGGTTTTGTTATTCTTTTTTTTTGCTGCACAACTCTTGGAAGGAGGAAAGGGAACAAACACAAAACCAACAAGTAAATTGTGCAAAGTTTGTATACGAATGAGGTAGAAAAGTAAGCAATTGTTGTTTAGTCAAGTATCTTTGTCCTTGTCCATTGCAATATTGCAAATTGAGAATAGCAAGTGAAGTCCATTTGAGAACTAGACACTGTAGACACATTAGATGAGAAGCGTCTTGTCTTTTTTCCCTCTTCAGTTACTTCCTTGAAGATTATCAACAAAAATAAAACCAAACCAAACCTCTCCATATAAATTCTATCTCAAAACATTTAGTTAGCTATATCTTCTCTCACACAAATATAGTTACAAAAACTTGAGCCTCTTCCTGAATTTGTAAATAATATTTATAGCTTACTTTTAAATCTAGCTAAACTTGTTATTTATTTAAAAAAAAACGTTTAAATTTGCGAATGCGAGGCTCTTCTTATGTTAATAAACAATAGTGTCATTTATTATTATGCTAGTCAAGGAAAGATGTTTAGAGTCAACAGACAGTCACACAGAGCACCGCACTGCAGCTTACACTGCATACTGCATCACAACATCACATCACTGCATGCTGTTGTTTCTTAACCTGCGTGACTGACCATTACCATTGCATTTGATGAACAGACCAAACTCACAAGGTCGTCCATCATCTAAGGAAATGTAATTTGATAACAACAGGAATTTGTCACAACGCCCGTCACCAACAAAAACATCTCATTTGTATTCTTTGCATTTTGTTAATCTAATTAATACCCCCTTTCAAATATTCAAGTCGCTGGACTTAACAGAAAAAAAGCAAGTCAATCTGGTTCATTTATGCAACGGTCTCGGTTATTTTATAAAGCCTATTCGTGTGTGCAATGCAAGGACAGTGTGAACGTAGAAGATGCATTTTTTTATTACAAAACATGGAAATAGTCCTCCTAAATCATAACATCTTCTAATACATGATCCTTGCTAAAATTCAGTTTTTTTTTAAATTCCCAAAGGATTAGCATGGTTCCTGCTTGTGATGGAGATGAGAATTAGTGCCACACATACACTTTGACATTAGAAAGAGGAGGAAGAATTGTACGAGTAGTTGTGAATTTCGTTTAATAAATGCACATTAGCGTGTAGGGAAGAAGTCGAATTTCCTGGTTGTCTCGACTGCTCCAATTCCCTCTGCTCACTATTAAAAATCAATAGGAACTCACTTCCTTCCTTTTCTACCTCCACATTCTAACTTCGACTTCCACTCCGTCCTCGTCATTAGACTCCATCCATCCATTCCATTCTATCCAGTAACAACGAGCGGCGGACTGGATTTTACTGGAGTGCGAGTGACTGGATGGAGTACGAAGTCTGCCAACTTCCTCTAGATACGAGGATCCATTGGATTCATGGCCCTCCTCACTCACTTCTACATACATACTATATCCGCTTCCTCCTAAATGGACAAAATCCATTTCGTTCTTCAACTCCAAGTCACTCAGTTCCGGACTTCCTCGTCTCTCCTCGAGAGAAGAGGAAATGAAAATCGAAGGAGAAAGCACTTTTGAATCAGAATCACAGCTCGTTCCTATCCTTCATTCCCATTCCGCTCTCTCATAGTCCGAACCGAATGTTGAAGAGGAAGGAGACGACAGAATAGACGGAGGAGGGGAAGGAAGTAGCTCGAGATGTGAGGAGGGCTGCTCCCTAAGTCCATGCCATCATCAAAAAAAAGTTCAACTAAACTAAACTAGGCAGAAAACTAAAAAGTGAGCTTCAGAGTAGAATTTGTAGAATGAAAGATGAGTTTACGAGTCACGAGTCGTGTACCTTAAGCCCGGGAGTCGTGTCAATTAAGAAGGTCTTGGGATCATTTCGAAACATACAAAAAAAGACAAGAAAAGTAGGAATATATCCTTTTGGAGTTCTGGAAGGATGAATCAAGCCGAATCATATGCTTCACAAAGCACAACTAACATTTCATCATATCACATTCAAACAGCCAACATTTTTCAATCTTTCTAGTGAAACTGAACACTGAACTTACCATTCATTTGGAACCGATCTGTTTCAAACGAAGGAAGGTCAAACTCTCGTTCACACCAATGAAGAAATGTTAGGACATCCTCCCTGCTCCAGAGCCTGGGATCACTCGCTGCGGACAAAGAGAGAAAAATTATCAAATAGATAAAAATACAAACAACATACACACGATAGGAGCATATTTCAAATCCCGGAAACACAGCCTTATTCTCCTCTTATCTTCGTGTGAAGAAATCATGTCGAGGAGAGTACAGAATGCGTAGTTAGCGTGAGAGTTTAACGCGGACTCTTCCGCATTTGTTAATAATTGCTTCAACAAGTATTGCAATGTGGCTTTTTTCAATTGATTTTTTGAAAGGATTAAACTAGTTTTGAGTAGAGCCATGTACTAGTAGCACTCCCGCACTCTAGCACTCATGTTCATCCATTACACTTCTCGGAAAACAAAACTGAAGACGATACGTCTGAGCATACAAAGGCCACCTCGCAATCAAATAACGAAGGCTATTATTTCATAAAAATGTCTTCAAGTAAAACGCTTGTAGTCCGCACTCCAGCGCTTCGCATCGCCATATTTTATTTCTGAGCTAAATATAGTTAAAGATAAATGCATGAAGGTGGAAGAATGGTGAAGATGACTCACCGAGTGTCATGGGAATTGTGTGTTTGATATCATAGGCGAAAGGCAGTTGAGTGGCTAGGGGTGAAGGGGTTGAGGCCGCGTTGGCTGCGACTCTGGACATGGCATGGGCGGCTGCCACAGCGACTGCTGAATTTGAGGACGGTGGCCCTGAGTGTGGAGGACCTAAGGGATTGTACCTCCAGAGTAACTCTGGGCTAAAAGTTAGCGGAAGCGGAAGACGCTCCATCCCAGCAAGGTTCAAAGGAGGAACTTTCATCATCCGAACAGCCTTTCTCCGGAGACCCCTCTTCCGCTAACTCCGACTTCCTCCCACGGACTTCCTCTCAAACCACCTAAGGGAACAACAAAAAACATAGAATCAAAACCAACAACTCTTTTTAACCCAACCCACAAACTCATCAAAACAAATTATTCATCTGATTTAAGCTAATAGAACTTTACAAAACAAACTCAAGGTATCTTCAATAACTTTTTACACACAGACTTAACCTACAAGCCCGTCTTCCTCTCACTCAACGCATTACACATCGCAGAAATAAGCAAACTTTGCATTCCATGATTCTTTCAAGTGAAATGTGCTTCCATAGTGGATACAACATTCCACTATGTATACTTAATTACCCAGAGTACTTTCTCTGCTCTCAACTCCTGTCGACAGACTCTATTTAATAAATAACAAAATAATCCTCATAATAATTTTAAGTGCTTTCTCCACTCACTCAAGACCTTTCATTTCTCTGCTCTGATGGCGAGTGGTGTGCTTTCTTCGCGGAGAAAGCACAGCATTTCCTCCCATTTAAATCTAGACTAGTTGACTCTGAGTCTGACTCGGTGGTGAAATCTAACCTCGTCGTGGTCATTTTATTCCTTTTTCCCATTCTCACGAGCATAGTGCCATCGCGTGCTCCTATATTTCTCCTTCCTACTTCCTTACTTCTTTACTCATCTTCATCCTTCACCTCATTCATCCCATTCACCACAAACTACACATAATGCAGCTCAAACTTCATCAAATATAATGTCTGGAACATGTTCTAGTTCCTGCTTCCCCTCCCCTAAGGATTCTATCTTATATTGATCTAGGATGTGCGTCCGAATATTCTCCCTTCCGCATGCTATCATTCTTAATCTCATACACAAAACCCCCACAAATTACAACGACCAAGAAGAGTCAGAATCAAAATTGAGTCAGTCAGTCTAGTCTCTGCTTTGTGGGAAGCATCTATTTACCCGCTTCCTATTTAGCTGTCTGCCACGTCTACTTCCTCACTCATCATCTATAAATATCCCTTCCATCTCCATCATCATCATCTCAACCCAATCTACAACAATATGAGGCAGAAAATAATATTTGCAAAATTATTTATTGTCAAGCTCCCTAAACAAAAATCCTTACAAATACTTTTGTAGTACAAAGAATGAATGTATGTCCCGTACCGGTTGACACGGATTTAAATTTAAAATTACACTCATAACATTGTTCGATTGTACATAAAGACCTCCTCCCTCCGCATGACCTCGTCTTATAAATAGCGTGGCTCAAGAATAAAGAACCTGACCGATTGTCGTCAATAATAGTGACAGAAAAGAACAATTGGAATGCCGCAAGGCACCAGCCTTTCTTCACTCCATCAACTCACCACTAATGAAATGAACGATTTTAACGTTCTTAGCACACGCAAGGAAATCCTACTCAAGGAAACCAAACCTTCCCATTCTGACACCCATATCTTATGTATTAAAAACGAGTCTCCTACTTTTTTTAATTTTCGTTTTAAAATGGACTTGGATAAAATTGTTTCTCTTCAACGACTTTAGCCTGTGCGACTTAAAGTTTCATGTGTGTCTGCACATAGTTATGTCTGGGGTCAGAATTAAAAATGCATATGTGAAATACCACTACTGCGGCTGTGGAGCTTATTGGAAGTTGTCACTACAACCGCCAACCAAGACTCACATTATTTGCATGGACATCTACTTCGTCTTTTCTCCAAATAGAAATTGTAGTAAAATGGTCCGGGTATTTCCCGAGTCAAGTCACCTTCCTAGTTTTTACTTATTTACAAACTCTGCAAGTTCTATTCCATTCCATTCGCTTCCCCTCCTGACGGCGCCTCCGTTTTAGAAAACGCAAAGCGGAACTTCCGCTCAACGTTTTTCTATCAAATTTATGTCTTCATCGATTTCTTTTATATGGTCACACATAAGAGAACTAACTCTGCCTAGGTCCAAGTTCCTGCAGAATACAACCGACCATTGACGCATGCATCCAGAAGAAGAGGAAGGGAGGAAAACTCTAGTTCGGTTGGCTCCAAGGAGTTTTCTAAGGTTTGGTGCGGTGCTGCTACAAGTCCTAGGAGGAGATAGAAACCAACTTCCGGCGAATGGCTGCCGGAAGCCAAAAAACTTGTTCATCTCTTATGTAGGAGTTGACATGGAGAATCTACCATCTCTTCCAGGACTACCACTACCAACTACCTCATACTCACACAACAGTCATCCAGTCCAAAACCAAAATCTAAGCTTCTTCCTTTATAAAAACTTCTACAAGTCTTACAACCTTCCTCACATCACACATCCATTCCACTAAAAGGACTTTTTTCCTCTCCCTTGTCTGTCACATCTATTTATGCTCCGTATTTCTCATCTTCTCTATTGACGCACTTTTTGCTTTCGCTCAAGTTACATTTCTGTGAACTGTGAAAGCTCTGCAAACCAAATACCCACACTCCTATCTCATCTGTCTCATCATATTCAACCAAAGTCAACTAACGAGGTAGACTCCCCTTCTGCATCTCCCCGATCGGGCACAAAGTCACCAATTGTTTATTTCGAATTCTTTCAGAATTAATAGCTCAGTAGTTTAGTGTTTAATCAAAAATCAAGAAACTAGCAAGGTCGTTTTCTCATCTTTTTTCAATGAATTTTGCAACATGGCAATGAATAGCACAGACAATTGGAATATCGATACTCTTTCAAGAGTTAAAATCAAAGAAATTTGTAAGGTTGAGCAAAATCTGCTACACCACAAAATGGTCCCTTGTATCCACTCAATATTTTCTGACTTCTAACTAGCAGACACCAAACGAAACCATCAACCGGAAATGAAGGAAATTCGGATGGCCTTCAGATGATTTGCTCAAATACAGGGTAGTCCAAAAGTAACTATTTTGCATATTGTATTACATGTAAATTTAGTTAGTTTAGGACTATACCTGCACATTATAATGCAACATTTAGTCTAGTCAACAAAACCCCAAGGCAAGCTACTCTCAGCATTCAGAAATTAGATGTGAGCAAGGTTGAGGTTTCTCAACTATTTTAGCCGCATACCATCGTCATTTAATAAATCACATTCCATTAAGAAAATAAGGAGAAAGTTCGAGGGAGCTTTCACTACATTTGTCAGCAACCGAATAACAGTAGCCATAAACTGTGAAATCAATCACGTAACACATTTTAAATTGCAACACATAGGAATTAAGGAAATATATGTGTTCAAACACTCCTTCATTTAAACATTCGATGTACAAATTGACCACTGCTTATCATTACAAATATCACAATCAGCACATGTACCTAAGCCCGAATTTACACAATTTCACAATGAGGAAGTAAAATAGACCCACTGCAATGTAAGTCAAGCTCTCACCTACTCTTAGCAACCAGACTAGGAAAATCCAAAATCCAAACTTATTATTTTAATTGCTCAAGTGCAGAAGCCAGACTTTCACGAGAACGAAACAAACTTTGTTTCCTTTTGTCCAAATCGTCTGGAAACTTTTACTTGACTAGGAAAAGTAAGTTTCAAAAGCAACAAAAGTTCTGGAAGGGAAAACTATTTAAATATTCTCTCGCCAGGTAAGTTGAATAGACGGGTTCCACAACTCTTTCCTAATTGTAAACTACTGGCGAGACTAGACGGAGCAAGACCACTACACTTTCAGGACAACCGCTTAACTCCAACTAAACCGAGTGACTCGGTCCCGAACTAATGCAACCTGACACTGGCACAGTTATGTACGTTTGTATTGTAATTATTTGCGACTATTCTATTTCAATTCATACTAAATGGAATCCACCGTTCAAGTCAATTATGCATGTCTACTAGTCTACCGTGAGCTCAACAAAATTTATGCACAACATCAAACATGAACATTGTATTGGTTCGGAACAAATTGACGGCAAATACTTGAACTTGATCCAGCTCTTCACCAGCCGTCCGTTCGTCCACTAATTAATACTACTTATCTACAATTTGTACATCATAGACACTTCCTTTTTCCCTCTTGTCCTATCGTCCTAACCGATAAATAGATAAATCACCTCAAAAAAAAAGTCAGTGAGTGACTGAGCCTTGCTTAACCATGGTTTTGTTTCTGACAGCCAGTGAATCCGTGATATACGGCTATGACATCTTTTTCCACTTGCACTCTCGGACAACATAAGTGGGCATTACGGCATTTAGTCAACATCCCATCACATCACATCACACAATTCACACATCCATCCATCCATCCATCCACATCAACATACATACAAACATTTGTAATGAATATTAATTTCACCTTTGGAAATATTTTCATCAAAAATATTATGTGTCGTAAAAAATGAACACAAGTACCTTGTTCCCACTCTTCCCCGCACACCAAACCACACCATCAACTAATTTTCCACATAAATTCCAAGTCCAGGAATACGATCCTCCAACAACAGATCTGAACACATTAATCAAGCCCAAATCAAAATGACCTGACGCCCATGACACTGCTCAGGAATAGAAACCATACAGTTGCTTATCTCCTGTTTTTCAAACCACCTTATTTTGTTTCACACAAATGTCAATTTATAACAATTCACAATTCAATTCCAGAAGTGCCAGCTTTTCCTCCGAACCGACCCACGTCAGCACCAACCACTTGTCACTTCACTCTTCCACTTCAAACAATGCGATTGTAAATACCTTTCATCACAATTTTTTAGAAAAATTCCCCCCGTAAAATTATGAGTGTAGGCGAGCCGTCATATTTATAAATACCCCATGAGTATGTTGCGGACGTAACGTAATGAGTTAATTCCTAACCAACATCACGTTGGCTATTAATGCCTTCAAGTTTACGATTAAAGGTCAAATCCGCTTTTCGGTCATACCACCTGCTCTTGCTTTAATTTACACAGTCAGGCACTCAGAGCACTCAGGTTCAATAAAAAAAAAGAGTTGGACCAAAACTAAGACCGCAGAGACCCAATTCGAACAGCAGAGTGAAGGAATAACTTAATTCGTCCACAGTCAGGAAACAATGACCAAGATCAATTTATGAGTCATTTGTATCCGTTCTTCAAATGGTCACAAGTCTTGTGTCCTAGTCCAAGCACTTTAGGTTCTCCCAACTTCAAGGGCTACGGGCCCAATTTTTAAAAAAGAATAAAATTATTTTGATTTATTTTTACACACACATTCCAAATTCCAATTGCAATTTGTAAAATTTAAGTTTAGAAGTTGCAGAAAAGGTGAAGAGAATTAGAGTATGAGCTAGTGACTGTATTGCATCCAAGCAGATACTAACAAACACATGGCGCTAAGAACGGGGAAGGGAATTGGGAGAGAAAAGTGAACGGGACACATTAATACGGAAGAACTGCTTACGAACAACTGACTTCTCAAGTGTTTTTCCTTGTTGCAAATTATTTTGCAACCTGCTTGCTTCCCTGCCTGCCTGCCAGCCAACATCACGTACGTACAGAACAGCAGAACACTAGAGCCATCCACAATCTACAATAAAACAACATTGGGAAAAGGATAGGAAGATCGGATGGCCCCTACAATAGAGACTTGGTTACAGAGAAATAGAGAATAGACTACTGCAAAACCTTAGAGTTAGAGACTTTATTTAATCATGACTCGAATTCCACTACATGTACTTTATTTCAGCACTGCAGGAGCATGCAGATGTTTTTTTGCAAGACAATAGTCAATAGTCATCCATTAAACTTTAAATCTGCAAATAGTCTGAGCTCATGCATGCGTGCGTCCAAGGCACATGCTACGCAAATAGACTTGGTTGGACAACTCAAGTGACAAAAACAGAAAAATGCAAAGTTTCTGAAATCAAATTTGCAAGTCAACGTCAACATTTGATGCATGCCCGTAACCTTTGACTTTCTTTGTCAGCAATATTTCAAAACCGTGACAATTTCTCAAAGTTGAACCCATGCATGCTTTAGCTCTAGACCAAAGTATTTTATTTGCAAAGCGCCTTCCGTCTAGAATTCCCTTTTAGCATCCCTGTGTGCAATAACCAACACAACCAATAAAAAGCAAGCTAGCAACTCAGCTCGTTCACTAGTACACTTATAAAATGACAATAATTTTGAGTTTAGATTTTTTGAAGTGTTCGTATAATTTTTTGCTTTGACGACATGCCTCGCAGAAGGAACAGTAAATTGATTTGACCTTTCTAATGAGGCCTGAGGTAAAAGGGTTATTCAACACAACACATCTGCGTTCGTCTGTGTCTGCTTGATCAGCATCTCCTCAAATTGAAATATGTAATAACTATATCCCATCCGCCATCCCAATAGCTTAGTTTGAGCCTGTCTAATTAGGCAGTGCTAATAAACTTGTTTGGCCGTTAAAAATTCCTTTATCCATTCCCAATGCCCACTATTAATTCTGCAATAGAACCATGTGGTAAGATGGTATGGTTTTAGTAGTTGCTACAGTTGATGAATGAATAGAAACCGACATCTTCTTCCTTATGAGCGTCCATGGGACTCAGAGACTGGGAGAGTAAGTCAAGTTTTATAGAAAAGGTGTTGGGAACATATGAAGGGTTGAAAACCATGTTTTGCTGCAATGCCTGTAATAGCGGGGTGGCCTTCAGGTTGTTGGAGTCAAGTCAAAGAGACAGACGGGCAAAAGTGTATCGAGAGGTCTTGAGAAGAGTCTTTAGCTAACATGAGGTTAGGTCACTTCCGGCAACCAACGCAACGGGTCTTCCCGTTATCTCACCTCTTCGTTTTCCACACTTTGCCTTGCTTGTCTGACGAGGATGATGATGACGACGACGACTGCTACTACCGATGGACCGACCCACGGATCCTCCATTTCTTTCTCCACCACATCTTCATTCCTACTCAAAAGATTTTGCACGTGGATTCTTCTACTAAGGAACAACTTGGGAAAAATCTTTTCAACTTCTTTTTCTACTTCTTCTTCATCATCTCTATGTCCCTGACTCAATTGACACACGTCTTCGCCAAACACTTCACTCTTGAAAGTCAGCAGAACAATAGAGTGCTCCGACCATAAAACAAGACTTGTTCTTTTTTAACATCCTCTTCAGTTCCATTTATCCTCAACATCTCATCCACCCATTTACAATGCAATCCATCCGTCTCCTGGTCTTCTCTGATCCTCTTGCCTTTTGCCCTTTTGCCCAACCAAGTGAATAGATTCAATCCAATCATCAACATCATCTCAGCCAACCAGCTAAACTAATGGGTCGACAGTACATAAATATTTGTGTTGCAACAACCACCATTCAGACTCAATACAACAATAACCCCTAAGATCAATTCTTTGGACCAAAACCGTTTGTTCCTGGGCTGGCTGGCGCTAAAGCTAAACAACAGTTAGTTTTGGTAATATGTGCATTCTTGGGCGTGACTCTTCCCCTGCCTTGCACTCCAATGCATTTTAATCCGCCAAGTGACCTACCCATTCCAATGTGCTCTCACGCATGAGATCCTCAGCAATAATTTATTACTTCATCATTGCATCCAATTAACAGTCATAAATTCTTGCAAATACTTGCAGAACTAAAGATTCCAGTCTTAATTTCATTTCAATCAGTTTTTAATTCTTTGCTTGTGGCGAACAATGTACACATCTTTCCATAGCAGGAACTTGGAACAGTAACGTCGCACGCTAAAACTTGCAATTAGATAGCTTGCAATATTCAGTTTATGGAATTCCTAGCCGACGAAACTTCTTCCCCGGACATGACATTTTTGACAATATCCTCGATAAGAACTATAATTTGGTAAACGCAAAAGAAATATCTGGTATTTCCAACTCAGTATATTATCCATAATCCATGTAGGTGAACTCCTGATTGCATGATTTGCCATTGTATATTTTTCTTTTCCGGGTTTGCCCGGAAGTCTGTTCTCTCCTCATAAATGATGCAAACATTGCGGCTTTTGCTCCATAAGACACATACAACTAAAATTCCTAGGTTTAAGGTCGAATTGAATTGTTTTAAAAGTGAACCCGCTCAATTTTGCATTTGCAACTTCCTTCAATTATTTATCCGATAGTCATCCTCTCATAAATACAGTAGAATGCTTCTGAATATTCCTATTTTGGATGCTCGCTCCCTGTGCTCCAACCGACTTAAGAATGCTGGCAATTTGCACTCTAAGAAATCCGTTATCGTTTGTAGTTGTACTTTATGTGCAGTGCTTGCCGGCATATGATTTCGAAATGGGGAATCTTTTGAAGGTTGATATCAAATTATCACAATTTCTACTGTTATTCCTAGAATAAATACTCGAGACAATTTTTAACATGAAATAGAGTTGAAGTACTATTCAGGAACTAAATGATCAACAATTATATTTATTCATTTCACTCAAAGTGTTTGATGAGTGCGAGTACACCAGTAAAACCACCTGAATCAAGAAAAGACGTAGCTGTTCGTTGTTGTTAGCAAATTTGGTGGATTGTGAGCATACTTCTAGTTTTGATGAGTCTTTCAAGGCTCTTCCTAGTACAAATCAAAAGGATGGAGCTAAACAGCACAGGGCGATGGGCGAAGAAGATGAACGCGGAACACAAGTGAATAACAATGGATCACAAAAACCAAACAAAGTACACGTTTCAAATCTACAAGTGCTTGCCATGCGATGCGATGTAATGCACCAATCCCACCAATCTATCCCACCAAACTAAATCTCAGGCCATAAATTCTAATCTCCATTATCAAATCATACGGAACATGGAGAATGGAGTTGAGCATCATTTTTTATTTTTACAAAGGCTTTGCAAAGGTTTCCTATGTCTGGAATTGACTACTAGGAAACAATGGTGTGATTTTTATAAGCATCTCCGTTAAAATAATTTAAGGCGGAGAACTTCTGAGAACTGTAATGCAATTAGTACAGACTTAGCAGAGAATACTGCTACTCAAGAAATTGTCATCTGTTCCTTACATTTACACACCTCAGCCTCCCATCAAAATTTTACTGTGAAGGATACAAAGGGATGATTCGCAATTTTCCAAACAATTAATTTCTAACACAATAATTTACTCATTCATTCCTCACTCACAATTGGAAAGCACCCGTCCATGACTATACTACCGGCTATCTCTACTTGCAAAGCCAACTAGAGCTGTTGATGACTGTGCTGAGGTGTGACTGGTGTGATTACGCCTGCCACAATAAAGAATGGACTTGATTAGGTCATTCGGAGAAGGTTGCATTTGTTTTCCATAAGCCTTACAAAGCGAGCAGAGAGACCAAGCAACAGTTTGATGGACGGAAGGAAGTGCTCTGATTATTATTGACTAAGCTTAGATGTCGACTTATCTTCTTTGGTTTACCTGTTCCAATCCCCCTGACTTTGTTCTGCAATGCAATGCATGTGCATCGACACTATGCTCATCTCTAAAAATATTCCAGGACAAATCAACTCCCCAGTGAACTCGCGTGGATACATGAAAACTATTACCATCAGCAATGCCAATGCCTTCGCCTTCCGATAACCCTTTGTTTCAAGCGTTGGCTATGTGTTTAGCGTTAGCTATATTAATATTAGCGCAAAGGACTCAAGATAACGTTTATCATTATTAGTTTGCGTTCTACGTTCTTGGAACCATTCCTCCAACCCAAAACCACATACTTCGACAGGACCGATAATTTCAGGACACGTCTCACCGTCTCTCAACACTCAATACAAATTATGCGTGAATTAACTGAAGGAAAGCTTGCTTACTCGATTTGTGGTTGAACCTAATTCCTCGAATTTATTTCCCCTCTAATATCCGGAATTTGGAAGAATCCACAGCTGGAGCAACAAAATATTCAACTCAATATCCGCCCACCCATATCCTATCTTTGGCTTCCCAAAACTCAGTGCCAAAATCCATCAAGTTCCTCAACGCTCCGCTTACTAATTGTTCCCTCAATTAAACTGTGATCAATTATTACAGAAATTTATTGTCCATGACATTTCTGCAAAACCATTTGTAGAATGGATAAAAAAAAATCCGGCTTGTAAAATATTATGTTGATTGGCTTGTTCGCTTGTTCCTGGTTGCGAAAGTCAATATGAGTTTTGGCTTGAAGCTCTCACATCCCACTTTGCCTTTCCTATCACTGTCCGTCCCATCTGTACAGCCCAACGTGACATGTTCCACACATTCACAATCGCAATTGTCTGCGACTTTTTTTGGAATGGGTGTAAAGTAAAATCAGTCAGAGTCTTCCATTTCATTTGAACAGGAGACCAGCTGTGAGTTGAATTTGAGCAAGGGAATACTTCAAGGAAATTGAAATTGGCAAACAGAATATGACTTTATACATACATAGGAATGGTATATCAACACAAACACGAATTCCTCATCAAACGCTAACCTTCTTTTTTCTTCTTTTTTTCGCAGAAGTAACTTCCCCACACAAAACACAAATCACACACACACCAGAGTAAATATTTCAAGAAGTCCTAGCCGGAGAAAAAGTCGAAGTCTCAGGAATGAATTTCCTCCCGAGGGAAAGAATGTTGTCAAAAGGCAAACCGCCCGAATCTTCAGTTCCGTTCCGCTCCGTTCTCATAAAGACCCACCACATACCAGCATCCACTCAACCCGCTTCCTCCGGACTTTGGATTCCACAAAAATGTTAAAATACCTTAGCCATCCGCGCAAACTTGGCAAATAAAAATGAAACCAACCTCATCTCAGATTCTTTCCTTTCACGCATTATAAATTTCTCCTTCCCTTAATTGCAACTGAAATGACAATGCGTATTGTACCAGCTAACAAAAAGCAAATCCGAAATTCTACGGTAATAAATTTCTTTCTAACTCTGGTCATCTCGGACCCAAATCATATTCTTAGCTCTTCAAAAGTAAACTTGCAAAATGTGTCCGTACAGTATGTTTATCAATTGCAAAAGACAATAATACCACACATGCCGTGCCAGCCGGAATTCTGCACAGTAATTTAACGTGAACATAAACTTGAGCTGTGAGCATTATTACGTTTCGCAAGCCGAGTAAGTATGATTGCATGTTACTTAATATAGATTACTTTGATTTAATTTGCAGGGCATTAACTAAATGAGGGACGGATAGAGCCCAAATCAAGGCGGCTGTTTATAGCCCAACCACATCCTTCCTACATGCAATTCTCCCAACATCCCCTCCTTGTTTTACTTATCGCGGTATTATTTTATTATCTTGTTTGTGGGTTTAGTCGTCATTTTCATGGATGTACGAACAGGCACAACTCTAACTTCCCACAATTTATTTAAGACAGAAAGAAAGGAAGAAAGTAAAATTTTATATTTCTCTTGAAGTATAAAAAAACAAGTCTTAAGTAACTGAACTCCCACTCTCCCGCCCTTATCCAGCCTTAACTGCTACGATTTGCGAACCGGACACCTGCTAAGTTGAGGTGGTATAACCGGAAATACATGTTTGTGCTAGTCACTGGTCAGTCCCAGTCTCTAATCCAAATCAGCAGAACGCACAACGGATTTAATTTTTTCGCAATATCCTAATGAATAAAATGGAAATGTAAAAAAATAGCGAGTCAAATAGGAATTAACGCTACACGGAGAACAGAGTTACCAAGTCACGTCTTCAGCACCATCATCTTATATTGCCGTTGTAATTCAACAAAACCATTTACAAGACTGTTAAAATACAATGAAGATTCCCACTCAGTCAGACATCTGAGGGTGACATTCAAGGAGCAACAAATCAGAGTCAATTTATGGTCTAAAAAATGCAAATTGTTAGGTCTACAACATTCTTGTTGGAGCAGAAATGAACGTTCCCTGTCACCCCGAACAGGTCGCAATGCTTACCTCTTATCAGCTTTTGTGAAACCAGATATGGCAAATTGCAAAACCTGTATGTTGCATTGCAAGTTGCAATTCAAAGGTGTAACTTGCGGCGCCAGGTAAACCCAAAAATAATTTCTAAGCAAAACTGAGTTAAGAAAATGCCGTCCGATTAATTCTACATCAGAATTTACTACTGTACGCGAAAATATTTAAAATAAAACTTGACGAAGAACAATGGTTCGAATAAAAGGGGTTGAAGTAGATTTACACTCATGTCCTGAGTTTGAACGGAAGAGTTGATGGAGGAGAGAAACAGAGAAACTAGCTAGTGTTGAGGGCATAAACGGTGACGAACCGTTAGTAGGACGGAATCCATCTCCAAAGACTAAGAATAGCCAAGAAGATGTTCTTCGCATCCATTGCAAGGAAGGAAGACGAAGTGAAGTTTATACGTGCGTATCTGCAGAGACCACTCATTAAATGTGGCACGAAACGGACGGACTAAAGTTAGAATCTCCATCAAATCCCTCGTGTGGATTGTGGATAAGCAGTTAAGCCGCTTTTGTACCTAAGAAAAGGCGGAAGAGATACGGAAGTAGGTGATTTATTTTAAACTGCCTCAACTGACGAGAGAGCAAGAAGAGAACACTTGTGGGCTTTGAACTACACTCTGAATCTACAGTAAAACCAGGATTTGCCACCATACCATCACCATTTAACTGCACAACTAGCATAAGGGTTGATGATATGACGAATTCAATTTTACAAATAGTTTCAGGGTAATCAGGAGAATAATACATATATTATTTTTAAATTGTAAAATGTAGATTCATTCAGCACGAAACAGACAAATCCGCAGGCTATTTCGATAGAGTCATTATTTAATTTAGCGCACCCTTCCATTTGATACGCTATGATTTGGTGTTTCCTCTCACGAAGGAAAATATTGCACGTTCGTACGTAGAGAACTCGGACTTCACGAGTGTTTTATTATGAATGATTAAAGTAGGATGCTAAGGCCAGAAATAGAATAGAGGAAAGTGTGTTAAAACATCTCTGGGGCTCTCTCCGTAGTTTCTCTTCCTATCCCACCAATTTGTACATCCTTTCCGTTATCCTCATCCCTAAATCCATCAAATTAAATGCTATTCACAATGAAATCCTAACAAGTTCTCAAAATATACTTCTTCAATCCCACTCATCTCATCTTGAGTCAAGTTGAGCAAAGAGAATGGATAATTCAAATGTTTTAATGCTAAAGAAAACAGCCGAATTTATGATGGGTATTCCACAGCATATGCACAATAATAAGGAGACGTACAGCCTGCCTGCAAATTTGAGGTTGAGGAGATCGATGTATTTGCAAAATCTCAGACAATCATTGGCAAAAATTGATTACCTGTAAACAAAGCAGATATCGATGCAGCCCTAGCCCACGATGACTTGACTACGGGGCTTGTTTTGTTTTCCTGAGCAACGCTCAGGAAAACAAAACA
>JAQGCM010000237.1:0-30757 GCA_034699705.1 Hymenaphorura dentifera
TGCAAATTGTCAAGTGAATTGGTCAAACGTTGCGACCGCTAGAGTGTTAACGGACGGACGAGAAGACTGTATAGCATGTCACTTCGTGCATGCAATAAGCATATTCGTATTACTGCTTTGGAATATCACGTTAATAAAGAAATCAAATCAAACCAATTGTACTGATTGATTGATTTTGAGAAAAGCAAAACAAATATTCGGCTGCCACATTATGGCTAAATGACGGGACTGAAGAGCATACAATCTCAATTTGTTGGCAATAACAATCTCTGAAGTCGGGATTAATTTAAAATTGAGATACCAATCAAGCAATTAGTGCAGGAGTCAACCTGATATTGTCGAAAACACGACGCTTTTGCAGGGCATATTCTTGTACTGAATGACATAGGTATTTGTTTACAACGAAATGTTCCATTCGATCTGCAGCAGTGCTCCAAACCAAATAATTTGATTTAATTTATTTAAAGCCCTTAAGAAATAATACCAAATGGGGAAAGTTGGCTTAGACTAGCTACTTAACTACCGCATAAATTAATTATCTTTTTGGCTTTCAAAATTATTAATGGACAACTGTAGTAAAGTATTGTGTCGCACGCTAGCTTAAATTGTCCCTGGCATTTTCCTCAAAGTAGGGTGACAGAAATTTCATTGCAGGACAATGCCTGTATTTAGTTTTGTTGCCTATGAGTGCATTCGATCCGAATTCTCTTGGTTGCTTTCAAAATTTCGGATCCACTTTTCTTCTTAGTGCTCCTCTGAGACTTTCATACTATCTATTTCTGTTCGAAAACTGGAAGGATGTCGACGTGCCGTGCCCAGTGCACACGAACTGGAAGTCTTTTCTACTTTGGTTGAAGTTGAACGCATTGGAATTCCTTATGTACTTCGGGTCGAGGTGTCCTAGTCGATTCCGGCTAACATAAAAAAACATACTCCGAATGGTTTGTATTTCGATTTCCATAAGGCAGTTCAGTTGTTTGCATACGTGTGCATTGTGCATGTGGATGGCGGGTCTTTGAGTGGAATGTGTGTAGTGGTGGTACTTTAATATTTTGTTCCTTTTCCTCTCATGAGTATTGGAAGGAATAGAGAAGTAGAGAAAAGTTAGTACTCCGATGCCCGCCCTAGGTTTCCCATAGTTTCGTTGCTCCAGAATTCGGTTCGGTCGGATTTTCTGTCGTCCCATTCCATGCGCTAGGCTGGTTGCTCGGATGCCAAAAGGTACGGATACGTAGTTCAGCTCAAATGCTTTCTCTCGTTCGGGAATGCGAATTAAACTTCTCAACTCTTTTTCAAGTTCTCCTCAAACACCCGACTCAACCAGTTCAGTCAGTTTCAGTCGCTCCATTCCTAAGTGTAGAAGTATTTTCCGCCACACGTACTCCAACCAAAACAAAAACAAAACTTGACACCAGTCTCATTTCACCTAGTCCTAGGCCTAGGCACCTTAGAAATTTAATCACAACAATAGAAATTTAACCAACACATTTTCACCTAGGGAAGCTGTGAAACAGAATCTAATCTAGGAAGAGATTGAACATCAGGACAACCCGACCATATGCATATTTTCCGTCTAAATCTTCTCCGAATTGGTTGCCTTAATTAGCCAATATATTAAACAGAATTCAAGCCAAAGCTTGACAAGTCCACTCGTTTGCATTCTTCAGAAGAGAAGGAAGGCCTATCGCGTTGAAATTATCATTGGCCTACCTTAAGTTACCTACTAAAATATTATTAGAGAACTTAAAGTAAGTAAGTAACTTAACAAATAAGTTTGAGATACACAATTTTCCCGGATCGGGGATTCAGTACTCCACATCTTGACGTCTAATATATCGTCACGTCAGTTCGAAAATTTCTGTTTCCGGGTGCACACAAACTTCCTCAACAAAGTCAAGAACACGCAAACACGAACAAAAAGACTTGAACGCAAAGATAAATTCAAGTGGCGTGGGTAAATTATTTAACCTACGGATACAGTTAAATGCAACTAATTTGGTGTGCTACCGTGACTTGAAATGAAGCAATGACCAAATTTAATTTATTTTCCTTCAAGTAATGATGTGCAAATGTGGAGTGGTAACTCAGCAGGAAGTGAAGGAAAGTGGTTAGAGGAAGCCGACTCCACAAATTAAACTTAATTAGCACATAAATCGACCAAAAGAAAACAAATCAATTAGCTTGAATTAAAGGACAGCGAATTGTTATTTTGTCACCTCAACTCTTGAGTTCTCTGACTTTCGGGCTTTTGCAATTATTACGATGAACAGAACCAGGGAATCTCTGCCGTTTTGCTAACTAAAGTGCTGTGTCCTGTGTCGCATTAATTATTTAGAATTTGTCAGCGAGCGTGCAATTACAGTTGCTATTCTGAATTGCTTTCCTTGTCAAGTGAGAATCTACATCTATTTACACTTTATTTGAACGGTCGGTCAGCAGTCAGGACCAGAATAAAATATTACAAGAGATTCTGTTGCACTCGAATTTCGAACCTGTGTAGACGTTTTTGCGCAATAAACTGTGTCGTCCAAACAACAGTTGACTGCAGACAGACATAGGACACTAGACAGTACAAATGTTGATAAATGTTAGCTGCACTTAGTTAGAAGCACTACGGATTTGCATATTGAATGGTACTCATGTCATAATAGTTCAGTAGTCAGGATTTGTACAGTGCGGAGGTTTAGGAAGTTTTAGCAAAACGATTTAGCAGTAGTGCCGTTGAATTAACTACCAAAGTACCTGCAAATTGTGCAAAAGCTTTGTTCATACGTACTCCACTGGTCCAAGTGTGAGCTGTGGTATTATAACTTTGATATTAATATTGGGCTAGATAATCCGTGCAAAATTACGATTTGCGAATTGGAACAGATAGGCTTGGGCCAGGACAAGAGATGATGATTTTCTCATCTCCTCCACCAGACTTTAGCAAAGAGCGACTTGACAAGAGCTGCTGGGATGCTAGGATTCTATCCTACGTTGTTACAGTGTATGGTGTGTTGATTACAAATTTAAATTTGCATTTTTATTTGCACTAAGCTCAAGAGCTCAACCTCCATCACATGACGAGAATCTACAACCGTCTCTATTCTCTCTATTAAACATTATTATCCTCCGCTCGCTCTTGCACAACCAGAACCAACGTCCCCACGACGAACCAATTACGAATCAAGCTTTTTGCACAGATTTATAACTCCACTCCAGCAGCAGCAAAGCAAGCAAAACTTATCAAGTCAGTTGTATTTATCAGAGGCAGAGCTGCAGAAGAAAAAGGAAGAAATAGATTAGACGGATGACCGCAAGTCCATGATGATCAACTCGAGAATCTTTGGTGGTCAAGTTTTTGTGCCCCTTTCTCACACTATATGCTACTCCATTTTTTGCCAACAATAAAAACGCAGTGGGAGCAAGTTTCAATAAAATACTTGAAAGAGTTCTAAGAAAAAAATTCGCAACTCATTCTTTATAATCCAATACCCACGTTGCGTTGGCCCAGCACAGCGCAACTAGATTTAATATCAACCCAGAGTGCAACGCAACGGTGCAAGTGCATGATCCTCAGTGCGTAGTGCAAACGTGCAAAGTTCTGCAAATTCGAGTTTCTTTGATACCATAATTCCGCACTCGACTAACTTCTGAATTCGGACGAATAAATTCTTTTGTGGAGAGTGAAAGTGAAATTTTCTACAATGAGCGGCTGAGAAAATCATTGTTGAAAGTGTCAGAGATTTGCAATTGTTGAGCTCAGTGCTCACACTAGAGGAAGGACGAAAGGGTCCTCCGTGCACTACACCGCGCCAGAGATTTGATTTCAAGTAAATCCAAAGAGTACATTAAATCTCGTTTGACCTGCACAAACTTTGTTAAATTAAAAATTACTCATGTCGGAAGTAATCTCAGCGTCATCATAGCCACAGCCACTAACCTCTGCCACTCCGTTGCAAACTGTTTGTAAAAACAAATCCAACCCGAATGAACTTTGTGAGTTGAATTGCTGGTGGTATTTGAATAATTCGATCGCAAACCATTTGAGTCCTGGTCTGGGTTGCAGGAGTTGAAGAAAAGTAAGAAAACCGAGCCGAAAATACGGAAATAGGAAGTAGGATGGCTGAAATGTTGAGTGAAAAGACGAGCATGATGGGACTGTTAGAGAAGCCGTCATCGGCGTCGTCTACGGATACAAGTGCAGCGGGTGTGAACAATGCGAACAATAGTTTGTCACATCGGAGTGATCGGAGTAGCAAAGAATTGGGTCCAAGTGTGACGACGACCATGAGCCCAAAGACAACAAAAGTGACAATGAGTTCTTCCACGGCAGACACTCCAGACAATCCTGTCACCGCAAAGCTCGTCACAATTCTTCCTCCACTCACTCAATGCATTCATACACCTTTTTACTGGTAAATTGTGCTTAAATCCACCATTACGAGGACTTTATATTTATTTATAAAGGGCTTAAGTGTCAGTAGTATCGCTAGGAAAGGTATGCGAAGCGAAAAGCGGCAGAGCTCCAGCTCCAGTTCCTTCATCAATTTTCAATTAACCGAACGTAGATAGGATTCATTACTATTTCAATCCCATTTTCTTCCCAATATTTACTCTTCGGTCCAATTATCTCCGCAAACTTACGGATACCAATCGCGTTTGCATCTGCAATCCGTGAAACTATTGTTGAGTCTTGTCAAACATAGTAATTAGCACGTGTAAGTCGTGTAACTGCTAGTATTTGCAAGAGGTCGAGCGAATGAGCTCCTTACTGTTTTTTTGCAATCCACCCCATGAGAGGTAGGCGTCGTTCGCAAACAAACCGAGTCCAACCTTTCTCAACATTCTATTATACTAATCGTGCACACCGTTTCCTTTTCCTTATCATCGAAATGCACGTTTGATGAAAATGGTTTCAAAGGTCGGGGCTAAGACTGAATAAAAAATCTCCGAAACTATTTTCCAGGGACTACCATGAATTCAAAGAAAAATCAAATTCCGAATTTAAATACACACTACGCAGTGTACAGCCCATTAGGTAGAGAAGGAAAAGAATTGACCGGATTTGCTTGAAGAAAGTAAACTGTCTTGCCTTCTTAAATCAAAGTCTTGAAGTAAAATTCTAGAAATAGACTTGATGGCATTTCTACTTCCTCTTAAGGAACCTCACTTGAAATTCGGTTAAAGCGATATCCCACGAGCGGAAAACAATGCCCGATACATCATAGTAATCTAATCTAGCAAGAATTTTTGCAAAAGCAGTTGACCTAGTTTCGTGGAAGCGCTCAAGCGCTGGAACCTAATTGTATAGATTTCCTGGGAATATCTTTATTATTACGGAGAAACAAAATTCAGAATGTCCTTGTTCTTGTTGAGAGTAGGATTAGGGTCAACCAAAGCGAGTTGAAGCGCACAGAAGAGCAAAGTAAAATTGAATTGACAAACAATGTTCCTTGGATAATCCAGTGATTTCCGTTGATAAAGTGGTTGATGTAGTAAATCAGAAATTGTGAATCCGGAGTCCATCAGGTTCGTAATGGAAGGATGAGTGAGTTGGAGCTAAAAGGTTCAGAGTGAATTAATGGTCAGAAAGATGAAGAAGTAGAGAGAGAGAAGAGTATTGGGCTCGAGTACAGAATTTTTTGCTCGCACTTACCACTTACGGAACTCGTCGAACCGAACAGGAAGTTGAGGCTGATTCCCATGAACATCCATCTAATGTATTTCGTATTTATCATGTAATGTGTTTTTCTGCCTTTTGATACAGTGAAGAGAATATTTGGAAACTTTGTGATCGAATTCAGCAAGATCACTCCAGTGAACTGGACTACTGCCATGTTGCTTTTATTTCAAACCCAAAACGAATGGTTCCACTCTGGAGACAAAAGTCGGGCAAGACTGAAGACAAATTAGCGATTTGGGTTAGTAAGCTAAATACTTCTTTTTTCTTTCTACAAAATTTAAATATCCGCAATCCACATCTTGTTTCCATTTCCTCATTTGCAATTTCATCCACAAAGCTACTTGACTCCATTTTACTTTATTTGCGAATGATGTTTATGGCGTATGATCTAAATTGGCTTCCTTCGCAATTGAGAGGGGAAAATAAAATGCAGGCAAATTCCGTTCTTGTTGTGCTTACATTTTACGGTATCTCACTATTTCGATGCCTCATATCTTGAGTGAGCGATGCAGACCGAAATGCTTTCGAGATTTATGTAAAAAATCATGAAATTGGAGCTAAGCTAAAGATTTCGACCTTCCACTTTGCCGGAATTGACTTGAACCTTAATTCTCGTTAGGTATTTCATTAGGTATTGTTAAGTATTGTTATGGATTTCTTGAATTTGTCAGAGCTTCACCGTAATCATACACGCGTTTTGAGCTGCTCATAAATCCAAATCATAAATCGATCGAGTTTTTCAACACTAATATATTCGGAAACTTTAGTTTCCAGAAGTTTCAAGAGACATGTTTGTTGAAATGCTTAATTAAAATTGCTCGCTTCTTCTGAGTTTTTGAGCACGCTTATTTCTTGCTTCGTCATCGTCTTATCATATTTGACTCGGGGCGCTGTCCACATCAATACAGTTTTAAAAATGACAAGTTATTCCAAATATTGTTCAAATCATGATTTTCCTAGTAGATTCTTGTTCAGCTTTTCACCAATCAAAGCGGCCATTAACATTTTAAGTTTAAACACACATGAGTTGAATCTTGTTAAACATGCCCTCTCGTTGACTCATGTTTTGAGTCTTTTGAGTTCCCACAGGCAACGATTGAACCTTTCCGAAGTAGAAGTTGCTTTGGTTCAACCGACGACGGAAAGAGTTTGTTTGTATCTCTTAAAAATGTTTTGAAAAGTTCTATTACTGTACCGACGTTTGCTACTTATCCCTAGGGATGTTTTCGTAACTGCTCTTTCCTCCGTTTGATTTTTTATGTTTTGCCTTCCAGTGGCAATTTCCGTGTTTGAACTTCGTGATCTTCAGTAGTCCAATTTTTAGAGTTTCCTTTAGGCTTTAGAAGAGTTCTTTTCCAACGACGTGCCTGCCAATATCGGATAAGCTCAACGCAGCTTACTTAGTGACCAGCGGAAAGTCCACACATCTGTGCCTGGCTCATTCGAGAACATATAATTAATTTTTCACAATTCTCCTTGAGTTGATGGTATGTAAGAATCGATTGGACTTATTTGGTTGGTCTTAAAAAGCAATAGGTTATATTGCACATAAATGAATGCATGTTTCTAGAAAAGTAGCAGAGTTTCACGCTGTAAACATAAGCATCGATTGCACCATACGTTTGAGGACACTTTTCGATTGTGTACAAGAGGCAACAACGAACAACGCGTAAAATACGAAGGAGCTAATGCAGAGCAGAGTGTGCATTAATTTAACTTTGGCACGTAATATTGTGAAACTATGTGATGTTCTTACCAAAGTTTTGTTTTATGTTTTCAGGACTATCATGTCATTTTGCTGTACAATCCTGATGATAGGTGCGTCGTCTATGACATGGACTCGGATCTCCCGTTCCCAACTCATTTTCACAAATATGTGACAGAAACTTTTCGAACCGAAAACATTCTGCAACCGGAATATCACCGATTCTTTCGAGTTCTTCCTGTTTCCAAGTTTCTCTCATTATTTTCCTCCGATCGGAGTCACATGAGGAAAGAGGATGGGACGTGGATTCAACCACCACCTTGTTATCCCCCCATTTCCAAAAATGGAGGTCAGTGCTCAAACTTTGACGACTACTGAACACTGCGGTTACAAATTGAACCATCGTATACGTAGATGTTTTGTGATTGCAATCAACCTAATTTAATTAATGACTTTTGCAAAATGATATAAGGTATTCATGCCAGATAATTTAGAATTTATCTGGTCTGACCCTACCCTTTTAGCCGAGTTTTGTTCGCATGATCAAATTCATATACGATTGATGGCCAGTTTAATCAAACCATAAAATGTCATCAGACCAGATTAAATGCTAAAAGCTTACATTAATTTTCAAAATTCATCAAAAAATGCTAAAATGTTTTGTCGATTTAAATTGAATAATTTTGGCTTCACGTTTCAATCTTTCTTCGTTGTGCAATGGCAGACACCAAGTAACTTTTTTAAAATATGAAAATATGTTACAAACTTGGTTTCACGGCAAGCGTTGGATTACGACAATTGATACCCTTCGCTAATTGCCGATGCAATCAACCCTGAAAGGCTTTCCCTCAGGATAGAAGTAGAGGCAGGAGACGAATTCTATGGAATTCAACAGCAATTATTTACATTCTACTCTTTCAACATGAACTTACTAAACTTGAGTAATCCAGAGCTTCGGCTGGAAAGACAAAACTAATGATGTCCTATTATTTTTGTCACAGTGAACAATCTCCAGCAATTCCTGGACATGACGGCCCCAGGGAGTGAATTTGGTGAACTGTTCAACTTGATGGAGCTCGTGAGAAGATATTATAAACCAAGACAACTATCATGATTTCAACTTAACTTTTTCCACGCCCGACAACATCTTCTTTCATTATTTTCGATTGATGCATAAACTTAT
This sequence comes from Hymenaphorura dentifera, assembly GCA_034699705.1. Lineage (NCBI taxonomy): Eukaryota > Metazoa > Arthropoda > Collembola > Poduromorpha > Onychiuridae > Hymenaphorura > Hymenaphorura dentifera. The sequence continues at coordinate 8,557 of JAQGCM010000237.1, forward strand.
TGTGTGGGTAAGCAATCTTCTGAATTCAGAGAAACCACAGCCTGTTTACCTCTACGTTCCAACATCTAAAAATATGCAACACCCATGGAATTAAATACCATTTATTATTTTTCTTCCAAATCGCATATTACTGGAATATGTTGCTGCCGCAATAGCCAGAGATTCGTCTTAGAATATAATGCTTTAAGCTCATCAACTCCAATGCTTGATTTGAAATTAAATTTTCCGATACGACGACAATGTACCGGACCATTGGTATTCCCAGCAATGGCCGCGTCCACCCACAATTACTCGAAGTAAAGGGTCATGCATCTAATGATGCCTGCAATGATGAATTCTGATCGTGTGGAAGTAAGATTAATTAGTCATTTAGGTAGGTTAAGTTTCAAAGGTCTACTCTATTCTCATGCAAAATAACATTATGTGCAAATTCACAGTCTTCTTCGTCTAAACTATTGCCTTCTTAATTGAGTCCAATTAATTGTTGTTGTATCTAAGTAGTTAATACTAGTGTGTAAAAGACAGACATTCGTACTCATTGTTGAAGAAAGGAAGTTAAGGGCAACAATGCGCACAGTGATTTGAACATTTGATTTTGATTTGTATTTATTCAACTGTTGAACGTGCACTCATGGGAGACAGTGTTTTACGAAACATGTTTCGTATACATTTAATGTCTTGGTCAACTAAGTCAGAAAAAATGTTTCTTCAAAAATATATATTGTCATTTTACGTGTTATACATAAGTTGCCCGAAAGGATTACTCACGTCACGAAGGAATTGAGAGATTAAGCAGCGGTTATTCGTTTCATTGAAACGTAATCCTGAACTGTGATTTAGGTTGCTCATCGTGTTGGGAAGGAATTATTCAAATTAATTTATTGAATATGTGTTTAAATTTGAATTACAAACTGGCGTAATTCAAATAGTCACTTAATTTGTACAAACGTTGTCCAAAACATTTCAGCGAACGTATTCAGAAAAATTATTGGTGTTTGGAAGACGGGATCATTTACTCTATATAAATTCTAATGGATCTGTTATGTACATTTTCTATTTTTATGGCCATGGCTGACTGCAAATAGATGTTTCGATTGTTGTCAGACTGCGTTATGTTGAATACATATTCTTTCATTGGACGGGCAAAGGTGCAACTCGGAATTTGTTGTCTAGTAGGTTTGTCGGAATCATTAAGTTGGGTGGCTTGTTTCAAGTTCTTTTTGAATTGTCATTATGTGTCTGCTCAGAGTTAAGAAGGCCGGACAGAAGCAAACTACAAATTCTTCAAGCAAATTCAAACGGACAAATTCTTTACTCTGAGTGTGTGTGTCACCTGTGCTTCATTACATGTGTGCAATGTCTTTAACAGTAGATTGTGTAGCGTTTATAAGCTTATTGTCTGCTTGATTTTTGATGATAATTTGTTACACAAAATATGATCAGAAATCCATTTATTGTACACTAAAATTTCCCGCTAAATGTCCGAGCTACATGTACAATTTGTTAAACAAGTTAGCACATTTTGAAAATGTGCCTGTAAATTGGTTAGGTGATGTCATTAATTGGACACAACACAAGAGTAGTTTCGAATGCCGGCCTAAATAAGAGTTTTCCTTTCAATTTCAATCGGAAAGTAAACCATAACCATAACTAATTAGAAAATGAATCGAACTAAATTTGGTCACTTTTTCGGCCTCAAATTGTACTATGGTGCTGAAAAGTGTTGGTCTTTTGTAAAGGAATGGAATGCGAGAGTTGCAGTGATAACTTCTTGTCTACTTTTTAAATATCTAGTATTCTATCGACAGAGCTAAAGCATAAAAACTCGCTGTCAGTTTGAAATTGTTAAAGTTATTGGCCTTTGATGTCGTAAAGTGAACAATTGTCTACTTAAAGTACTCGGAGTTCACTAAGGTACTACTAAAACCAAAAATTAGAGGATTAAGTTTTTGTATAAAAAAGAGATCAAATCTAACAGGTGCTTACAATTTCAATAAATTGAAAAGGCCTATACAAAATGTAAATTATCTAGGCTCGACCTATGTACTCTCCCATTTTACAACTTTTTGGTTTAATTTTCATCTGACCAGAAATAATAAAACTGTTGTTAGCAAGTGTAACAAGTTGATGAAAATTGTCGAACATGGGGACTTTGTGGACGATTTTTCAATGTTGTTACATGTGGTATAAATATAATTATTAAGGAAGGTGCAGACCTCAGGCCAAGAGCCTACACCTTCAGTAATGACATTTCAATGGTCTCGCAGCAGAAACAGTTTTCGGACAAAACTAAATTAGCATGCTGTGCGATAAGCAAAGAATCTGATGAAGCGATTACTTAAGGGCTCTTCAAGTTATATTTTACATAATATATTATTCGTTGTTCGACACTTTAAGATTTATTATAAAACTAATACTGAGAGTATCGAATAAACAAACAAACTTTAAAAGCAACTAATGTTCACTTCGTTTCTACAATGAATTTATTTGTAAAGTATACCAAATTGATTATCGAATCAATTTTCAAATCAATGCTTCATAAAACCTAGATTAGTTCCAACCATTATTTATTACTGAATCGATACACTGAAATCAATTGGGGCGTGGCATAAAAATAATTATGGAAGATACACCAAGAGGGTCCCAAAAAATTATGTAGATTTCAAGAAAAAACGCAATTGTGCATATGACATTTAAAACTATGGGTATCGGTTCTGGAATTAAATTTCCAAGGATTTCTTCTCGTTCCAGTTCCTCTGAATAAGTCCAAATTACCCAGTATTCGTACAATCCAATCATGGCCCGGACGATAAGGGAACTGATACTTTTCTGCGGGCCCAAAAATATCATTCGGAACCCTTTGATTGTATTGGTGCACAGCCACACGTAACACAAGCCCCGGGTTTTCTGCAATATCAAGAAATAATTCAGATCAGACCTTTTATTCGACATTTCAACCTTAGCCCACACTGCTGCTCATTCATTTGTTTAGAATCCGCGTTTGAAGGAAACGTTATTTTGCAAACTTATATTATCTTTCTAAGCAGAAAATTAACCGTTGATGATTTTTTATTACTACGTTGTTGAAAATGGAAATCCAATTTCGGTACGAATGAGAAAATCACACATCCCCACAAAAGTTTCATATAATATTTCCTATAGTTTTCCAGTAGCAATCAATGCCCGTGTCAATAAAAATTTGCAAATCTGATGTTTTTGTTTGATTCGTACTTTAAGCATCTAGCAAAATCTAAAAACCAAACTGCACTATCGAAATATTACTTTAAAAAAGAATTAAAAAACTTAGATCTTCCTCAAAATACAACGTGACCGATTGAATTTGAACTGCATTGATACTATCGTGGCTAGCGATATAGCAGAATTCTACTGCAGCAGATTCTCTGCAAATTAGTGACCAAGACTTGACTTGGTGCTTTCGAACAGAAATAATAACAACCATGCTAATTTGTGGCGATGCAGCCAACCTAAAGTTAAAAATAAAGTCTAACTCGCCAAATCCCAAGCAGAAGTATCCATTCCGTGATAAATGAAAGAAATGCATCGATTAGCAACCATGGCATCTTATCTGATAAAAAAATTAAATCCTTTAAATTGTATATTTTTGCTTAATCTCTTAGTGCAAGTCGGAGGCAAAACTAACTGTATAATTCATGCATTAGTAGGTTCTCAGTGACTGGGTTGTCATTGAAAGGCCAGTGATCCCAGCCGAGTTTCAGAGCTGCCAAATTACTTACAACGGCCATTAAGTATGTCCCCTTCAGAGTCTAATAGAATTAATTTTTAATGAAGGTGATCAGTGAATCGTCGTAATATTGATGAGTAGTTGTGCCAATTTAAGATTGAAAGACACTTACAATAAGAATGCCGGCAATGAGCTCAGCGCCTTTGGCTAGAGTCATTCCGAAGATTCTGCAAGGATTACTCGGACGATCCGGAATCGACATTTTTGTCAATTCTTTTTCACAGACTGTAATTTAACAGTGCGGCAGGAATCGGTATTCTATCCCAATCACGAATCACGATTGGAAGGAATGGATAGTATCAAACGGTAAACAAAAGTGCTAATTGAAGAGCGATTGTACAACAACTTGCTTTCTAGGTTTCGTTAAATTATTATGACAACCAAAATCCCAAAAGTTTGGAAGAGGGGGGAACCCCTACGAAATTAATGAAGCAATTACGATTGGGCATTTTACAGTTGGTTAGAAAATTAACAGTTATGGTGGAGAGTGCATGAGTTGTGGGTATTCAACAGCTGGAGAATTAAAAATATAAAATATGCTCTGCTTTTAGGGATTGTGATTTTGATTCAGGTTTATTAAAATGTCGTACCGATTTCGTGTAACAATTTGTTCGGGTAAGAGAGCTTCTTAAAAAAATATGGACACTACAAAGCCTGAAGAAACAAACCAATTTATGAAACCAGTCATAAATAAATAAAATTCTTAGATTAGATTAGATTAGATTTGCTTTATTGAACTGTCATGCCGATTTCACAGACTTCACATTTATTGAGAGATTGAGTCTACGGATTTTTTTTTACTATTCTTTAAATCGATTGTCTATAAAAATTAAAAAATATCAAAAATTACTAGTAGAAAATAAGTTTGCACGCTAAATTTTATTGAAATCAATCAAGAATAAATCAACGCAGTTAAGTTCTCATTCCAGGCAATAATGCTTTAAAGATCGTACACAAGCATCTGTTTCATATGCAGGGGGCGTATCGTGAATCAGCTCAAAAAAGAAGGTAGATAATAAATTAAGTGAAATTTTTATTGCAGACGAGCAGAAGAGATTGCGAAAGAGAAAGTTTTGACAAACAGTTTTGCTTTCCAGACTCGGGGCCCAACACTTTGATTATTTTATTTTCCCTCCTACTCCACGTAGCGTAGATTTGTAATGTACATGACAGACGACAGACCTTTCACGTTGCCAAACTCATCCACCACTTCCTCTACAATCCTTCTCTTATTCCAAACCTTGCATTGTTGCATTACATTACAACATAACTACGCTCGCACTCTGGCATATATTTTAAATCCGAATCAAACAGATGTTTCGAACTTTAATCCTTTATACTGCAAAACTGCGTAAAGTTTAAATTGCACCAGAGTCAGTCAAGAAATATTGAATAATTTATACAGAAAATACTCATTTCAGAACCAGAACAGATCACAAATGAGAAGTTGTTCCGACATTAAAAGTCGTGCTAATTCCAAATTCTATTCATTCCTGTGAATTCACACGCGTACATATATTTCTGGTACGAGATGGTTGACCTGACCGGCGGTGGTTCATCAAATGGTCCTCTTGAGCATGGCTTCAACAATTGGATCCTCATAATTGCCGGCGTCCTAGTACTGTCATTTGTTGGTAAGTTTGACATTGACAATAGACTAACAACAATAATGCACAAAGCAATAACAGCATCATCGAACCTTAATCGAAAAGAAGACCAAGCATTAAAAATTGGCCTGCTGGACTAAATCCTTATAAAATTCTAAATTAATTTAAAACTATTTATCGTTATACATCCAACTCACAGACAAAAATAGTTTGAAGCCTTGCAATGCAGTTTTGCTAATAATTAATACTGGACAATGAAAATTTGCAGAACACAATTTTCAAAACATACGAAATAACGCTTTTTAGTAGTTTTCACATCAATGCATTATTGAATTGCAATAACAAGTAGGTGGACAGCTGGAGCTACCAGCTGATCAAATTAGATTTGATTTTTGTAGCCAAGATTTAGATTTAGTAACGCACACAAACTATAGACCTTGTCGAGTAGGGCTCCAACACCCAAACAAATCTAAATCTATGTGAAGAATTTTTAACAGGTTCCGCAAACATAAATGGTTGCAATTTGTATTGATTTTGCATTGACTGCAGATGTGTTTTAATTTTTACAAGTTGAATTAAGAGAGATGCAGAGGTGCCCTGTGCTTCGAGCACAGAATAGTTATACTTTGTATACTACTAAAATTTAATTTTCTGCCACCAAAGCAAAAAATCAGTTCATTTATAACATTATTTGCTCCCATCAGGCTAGAATTCAGTGCAAGTGGCTACTGAAACTGATAAAATAAAACTCAAAAAGATACACTTTAACTCAACCTTGCTTCTTATCATGTAAAAATCCAAATCTGCTTCCACGTAGATCAGACACGCCAGCAAGTCAATACAAATGCGGCATGCCGTGAATCTCCAGATCAGTATTTTGCAGTAATCCGAATAGAACAACATTTGTTTGTTTGCTTAAAAAGTAAAAATTTTATTTCCCAAAATCTTTAAAGTATGAGTGAGCCTCCGGAAGAGGAAGTTGAGCGTGTCAAAAATATTGTTGACAACCTTCGCAAAAAAATTCATCTGCAAGCTGAGATGGAAAAAGAGTTAGAGGGAAATGGTCTTCCCTCTGAACAATTCGAGCAAATAATTGACCAACTGAAAAAGAGTGCTTCCGGGCCAGGATTTTCAATCCATTGGTCCATTTATTTGGGAGCTGTCATCATTCTCTTTACGTTTGTTGGTAAATTGTTTGGGTTGTTCATATTAGTCCATATGTATATCTGACAATTTGCCCCATCTGTTATAGCCGCTAGGTCATACTATTGTGTTTTAAAATCTAATAGCAATTTTAATAACTAATTTAAGATTAATTCCAACAATAGTTTCGTAAATTAAAGCCGGAATTTAAAAACTATTTTTTTTTCTGTACAGGATTGTTTGGCTACCGCCTAGTACGAAGTCTGAACGAGAGAGAAAGAAAGAAGGAAGAAAAAAAGAAGCTCAAAGAATTGAAAAAGAAGAAATGAGAAAATTTGACTACAAAATCAAATTTCTGTGCAATGCCAATCATCGGCTAATTTTTTTTAGGTAAAATGTGAAATAAAACCCATTGAACCGAACACTATTTTTGAAATTGATACGCATGTACTTTAATTTAAAATGATTCGTACAAATTGTTTAGATATTAGAAACCCAAGTACTGTTGTGCATTCCAGGCTTTTTCTGTGATGTAAACTCTCCATTTCTTCCATACCAAATAATATTATAATTAATTAAAAGCTATCATTCCAGTCGTACACACCGTGCTGTATTCATTCAGAATGGTCAACATTCACCTGTTATTAAATTATTTGTTCCAATTTATTGAATTTGTATAAAAATTCGAAGCTAAATAAATGTTACAAGGGAGATAAAAAAACAAGTTCATCAAACGATCAGGTTCAAGAATCTAAAGAGTTTATCCTGGTCGGATTTAGTTTATTATTTGATGTGAGTTAGACGTCAACTTCATAAGTAGTAGCAAAGTCTATAACTGTTCGCTTTATCGTTTAGCATTTTGAGCGAAATTTAGCACATCATAGTATTTAAAGTTTCCAATCTTTAGGTGCGAAATTTTTCCTGGAATTAGAACTAGATGGAAACATTGTTTGCTCTAAAAATACAAGTAGATTTGAACATAATTTTGAATGAGACTTCTGACTTCAATCTTTTCCATACTGAAGTCTTAATTTGTTATTAAAATACTTGAAATATATCTTGCAATAGATTCTTGCACTTGCCGAGTAAACATGATGCAGGATGACGATCCATTGCCTTGCACTTGTTTATTATAAATATGATTCACATTGCGTAGACAGAGCAAGTGATTTTCGAAACGATTATATTTTTTTAAATGTATTTCAATTGTTCTCCAAAGGAATTTGCGGCTTTCTCAGAATGTAATAACGTTTAGTCGCAGGGGTTTTGATAACAAGGAAGATCATCCACATCATCAAGTGGAACTTCTTTGTACGTCATGTCTTGCCTCCCTAATTTGTCTACACAATAGCAAATCAAACCACTGCATTGCCAGCGGTGAAAGTTTCCATTAGGACAACACCTTGGTTTCCCTGTTGAAGAACCTGCCATGAATCTGGTCATGGCACAATCTGCAGGGAAATAAAATATTGCATTGTTATATTTATAATTTGAACCTGAATTCCTGGTGGGAATAAAATGAGAATGATTCAAAGATTACAGCAGTCCATATCTCCAGGAGTAGGACCAATCTTTGGAGCCTCGAACATTTCGATTTGATTTCCAGAAGGGTCAACACAAATCCACATCTGATCTCTGGACTGAATGACATCATAATTTCCGTCTGGCCCACAATTTGGTTGGTCAGTTACCATAGTCTTGCTCCCGTTCAATTGGACACGCAGAATTTCAAAATTAATTTCTGATCGAGCGAGTTCACACGGCCGAAGATATGGAGTGTCGGGAGGAGCAGGGTGAAAATCTAGTTCAACTGAAAATATCAGTGCACAATTAATTTTTAAAAGTGTACTTAAATTCTACGATTATAGGTTGAATGAAACATACAGCAAGGTAATTTTTCAATATTATGAATTGCAACCGATTGTTCCGGATCCGACAAACAGTAACATGTTCTTGTGAAAACAGAACACTGAAGCTCATCGTAATTTCCATTCTGCAGGCAATGCGGAAAACTTCCTTCAAATCCGTAGGATTTCATCCTGGCCACGTCTCTGGCACAAGCTAAAAACAATAAAAACAATGAAAAATGAAATTTGTGTAAACATCAATTTTGTGATTTCCTATTTCGAATATTTGTATAACTTACCACAGTCCATTGGAACAGTTGGTAATCCGACACCGAAGATCCGATCGCCGACATCGCTCATACAAAAACATCTGTAGAATTGCATTTAGCTAAAATCAATTGCGACTTTATTATAAAGTCTAGATACCGAAACACCAAACATTATTTCTGAATTAAGACCAAAGAACCTTAAAGACGGCCGGAAAATTTTGGTTGGATTAAATAAAGTAAAATAAAGATTAATAAAGTTCTAGCCGTCAGTACAAACATCGCGAATCGCGGGACCATATCCTAGAAATTATTTTTGGGAAAGTACCGAAGGCTTCCCTAAATTAACTCGTTGGTCCCGTTAATGCGATTAAAGTAAAACAATTCTAAAAAAGTGAATGACCGAATGATCCTTACATTGACCCAGGCATACATTGTCGAGGATTATAAAAGCCATTGCCATCGCAGTCAGGTTTAAATTGTGCAATTCCCACCGTTCCTTCAATTACATTCTTTTCGTAAACTTCAAGTTCACTCATGCAAGTGCCTGGAGAGCGTTTCACTGAAACCAAGGCACAATTAAAATATTAATTTGAGCAAATTAAATTACGGTAATGCAGAGCATCGTGTAATTGGTATTTACTAGTTGAACATTTGTCTTCGTCAAGGACCGAATCCCTTTGACACATGAGTTGAGGGCCGCAAATATGGGTGAACGGACTCGTGGAATCCAATGACGTCAAACACGAGTCCTTTTCTTTCTGATAATTGAAGCAGTATTCACAACAATTGCACGTTGTTGGCGAAAGTACTTTCCTAAATCCAATTGTACTGCAATTGAGAGGTGTGTCACTGCACTTTATTTCCTTACACCATTCGGCATTGCAGTAAATGTCGCTGACTTCATTCTCAACAACCTGCCCGTGAACAAACGTTAAGGAATTCTTTTCGAATTCGAGGAGAAGGAATGCAAATAAGAATACAAATTTGCAAAATTTAAGCATTATTATAAAAATTAGCTCACAGTTACTTATCCTATTCGCTCACTCAAAGATATGTGCGGAACATCGTATTTTGCTCACATACATGGAGTGTTGCATATTGTAGATTGCAGCCGTCATAATTTTATCGGCATTCTGAATTCAATCAGAAAGTCGTCATTTGCTGATTAGGAAAGATAAAAACAGCTTATCTTTGCTACTCTTTCTGTTCGTAATATTTTGCGTTTCCAACTTCAAATGGACCCCTGCCTGATAGACAAAAACCCGATCTGCACAACAAAAGCCAATTGCTGAAAGACGACTAAACCAAATCCGGAGGGTTAAAAGAGGGTCTTAGGAAGAAAGCCAGAATTCCGGATTACCTTTTTTGCTAATCTAAAAATCAAAATATTATGTTATATTCCGTATAAAGTCAATACAAAAAACTTTATCATTAATAAAAGCTGGAAAATTTGAATCCTTAATTTTCAGGGAGGCAGCTTGTACTGTGCGCTGTGCACTAGGTAGGCTATCAATAAAGCTTTTTTAGCTCTAATTTTCTTTCTACTTTTCAATTCTAATTCTCATTCTAATCCAGCCTGACATCGGGTTCGATTCGAATCCTGCTGACCCCGACATTTCGATCTTTCCTGAAACAAGGGTTTTTATTTCTGCGGATGCCACTGGTTCGGAATGGCTAACCCTTATTCTGATGTTTATAGGAAGGAATTGATTTGAGTCGAGTCCTTGAATGCAACAATGCAAGAAAAATTTAAGTGCGGACAAAAATTGTGTCTTCTGAATTTCTACAGAGGTCTTATCGTGATTGTTCAGATGTTTGGCAGTTTCAACTTTCGGTCAATACGGAATTTGGTTTATTCTGCGATTCAGATTCCAGCTTAGTTTAATCAGCAACAAACATTTTGTTGCTGATTGAACCTTCCAAGCCTCTAATTAGTAACCTCTAAAACTCCGCAAACCCTAATCATGGCTTACTACACAGACCACGGAGAAGTGAAACAACCAATTGGCTAATCTATAATTTACGAATAATTGTTTCAACCGCGGAGTATTTTCCAAATTCCATAATCCTTATTTAGTATTTCCTTTCGGCCAACGTTCATACAATACAAATGCAAGCAAATGCACTTTGCCTGTAACAATAAATGCGGGCTACATTTTTTGCAATAAATTATTGAATCTACACAAACACACATTAGCTTCAGATTAGTAAACATTTGCAAAAAACTGCAAGATTGCATATTTTGCACACATTTGCAAATTGCATCCACTCCACAGCACTACTGCTTTGGACTACACACTACACATGCGATTTGCCCACATGCGGAGGAATACAAATTTAACCCTATAGCCAATACCCATCCTTATGTTGTACGTCATTTCTGCAATGCGACCCGACTAAAATTGGCAAAGTACTTTTAACTTTTAGTTTCTCATATATTTTTCACTAGTTCAGACTCTTAACACTAATATTATTTGAACTCTGGCTTTTCATCCTCCCACCTGAACAAAAATCAAAAAGAGAATCATCTTGTTCAATTTACAAAAACCTATAATTTGCAAGGTTTGCACTGCAAGGCAAGGGTTTGGATTTTTATGCCTAGTGAGCAAGTCTGGTCTGATTGTAGTTTGGCATTCGCATTTCTTCGCAACGCAACGTCTTCTTTATCTTCCTCTGCAAAAAAAACACTGTGACTGTGTGTAAAGAGCCAAAGCCATCACAATTTCACAATACACAAAGAAATTCGGGCGACCGTTCAACTCAAAACTACTCAATAATTTCCCTGTCATCGTCAATCGCAAATTAATTTCCCAATTTTAGTTGAGGATTTTTTCGCAGTTTGTGCGGATTTTAGAATTTTATGTGTAGAGATAAGGTTTTGCTAGTGGGAATTAGTGGGAAACTGCGATGCGGGCCATAGAAAGGAAGGTGGCTGTAGGTTAAGGGTGTAAAGGTTGTTGCGGAGTGTCTACATGGTGTGAAGTTCACAATTCTCAATTTTCATCCACTTCTCACTGACTGCGTTGAGTGCATTGGATTCAAGCACTTACGCATTACTTGTGTTGTCCAGAATTTCCAGAATTCTAGAAAAGAGATGACAACGAGAACATAACATATGTGCGAGTGAGTGAAGACTGTTCTCCAAAAGTGACCCCCCAGAAAACTTGATCTTCACTTTGGTCAACTCTGGACTGGGCATTTGACAGGCAGGTTAGTTCGCAACCTTCGCAAGGGAACATTATTGAAAGTCAACTTAACAAATATTAGCCCAAAAAAAGGTCGCCAATTGTAAGGTATAAAGGTATTACCATAAACGACCATGTCTTAATTAGTACATAAAATATGTATGTAGTGGAGAGTATTATCTGGCGATTTGGTGATCAATTGAATTTATTACTTATTTAATGTCACAAGTTTCATTTCCCCACTACTCCAGCACTTACAACAATAGACGATTAAACTAAGGACTATTAGTCATTCCTTTACAGCACTTAACGTTTTATTGTACCAGTCGTTGGAAAACATGGTAAAATTCAGGAGTTAGAAAGTTAGAAGTCATGTGTCATGCTTTTGATATGATTCTTTTATTGCTGAGTAGCTGAGTGATGACTACTAGTTGAATTGAGTTTGATCATTTTATTTTAGACAAGGCGCAATTCGTGAAGGACATTGGGAGAATTGGGACAACTCGAAGTTGGTTGCTTCTTACTGTCGATTTGAGATTGTGTTGGGTGTGAGGTTGCGTGAAGAGATTTTGAAATTCAAAAATGTCATCAATCCTTCAATTCAATCACTCGCCAACCGTGAAACGACTTCTTGGTTGGAAAAAGAGTGAAGGAGAAGAGAAATGGAGTGAGAAGGCAGTGAAAAGTCTTGTCAAGAAACTCAAAAAGGGTGGTGGACTAGATGAACTGGAGAAAGCAATTAGCACTCAAAATGCAACCACAAAATGTGTCACTATTGCAAGGTAAGTTTGCAATTTCTTCTCTTCGGTCAAAATTTGGCCGTCAAACTATGTTGTAGTAAACATAGTTTGCTCACTTAACAAACTATGTTGTTTAAAATGTTTGACCAGGGTTTCGCACTGCAATCTCAAAATCGATTTGTCGAGGAATTAGGTTTAAATCAATGTTAACTGAATGTCGAACTCTAATTTGACTATTGTTGTTTTTTGCGCAGATCTCTAGATGGTCGCTTGCAGGTTTCGCACAGAAAGGGACTCCCACATGTAATTTATTGTCGTCTTTGGCGTTGGCCAGACTTGCAGTCTCACCATGAACTCAAATCACTGGAGTGTTGCCAATTTGCATTTAGTCTCAAATTGGATGAAGTTTGTGTCAATCCATACCATTATCAAAAAATTGAGAATCCAGTTTTACCCCCAATACTTGTTCCACGAGTTGCATTTTCCTCGACAAACATCTCGACCTCTTCTTTGTCAATTGCACAACCAACAGTTATCAACAACACCAATTCTATTAGCATTTCTGCGTCTCACCCTTCAAATAATGTTACATCCAGTTTTTCGACTGCACTGAACAACACAAATTCTACGAGTATTAACACTACGACTGCAGCAGTTCCAAACAACAACAATTCGAACATGGGCATTGTGCACCGTGGAATTACATCCAATGGCCATGCTAATGGCATGATCGAAGAATTCCCGTCGCTTGAAGAATTGGGAAACTCGATGCCAGATAATGAGACTTTTCCTTCAAGCATTGACAGTGGGATCTCAGGTAGCTTTCCTGGACCGGAAACTCCACCACCAGGCTACATTTCTGATGATACGCAAGACCAACTTGACATCACAGGTAAAATGAGAATGCATTTTAATTTCAAAATTTACTCTACCAGTAGAGCAGAGTCAATCAAAACCATCAAGTCCATTCCAATGCAGCTTTAAGCGAACAGATTTTAATTGTGTATTTTTTCATTTCAGGAAACTCTAGATACTCGCCTAGTCCTTGCGACATGGATGCACAGCCTGTTATGTATTGTGAACCGGCTTTTTGGTGCTCTATTTGTTATTATGAACTGGGAATTCGAGTTGGGGAAACGTTTCATGCTTCCCAACCCTCCATTGTTGTGGACGGGTTTACCGGTAAGAAATTAAACGAACATTTCATTAAAGTATTGTTTGGCACATGTTGTGTTAGGAAGGACGCGAAGGAGTAACAGATAATATGGAATTACACTGCCTAATGTACACTGTAAGATTTTTTTCGAATTTGTAGTAAACGAAAAACGAATGACTTGTAATTTAGATCCGAGTAACTCAGAGAGATTTTGTCTTGGACTATTGTCGAATGTAAACCGAAACATAGTTGTGGAGCAGACAAGGCGGCATATTGGGAAAGGAGTTCGTCTGTATTACATAGGCGGAGAAGTATTTGCAGAATGTTTGAGTGATTCGTCGATATTCGTCCAGTCACCCAATTGCAATCAACGCTATGGTTGGCACCCAGCTACAGTGTGCAAAATTCCACCGGGTAAGGGCAATGCACATTCTTTTGGACCATTCATCGTCACCATTCACATTCCTTTTGAAGTTCACTAAAGTTTTATCATATTTAGGATGCAATCTTAAGATCTTCAACAACCAAGAATTTGCATCCCTTCTCTCTCAATCAGTCTCCCAGGGATTTGAAGCTGTTTTTCAGCTCACGAGAATGTGCACCATTAGAATGTCATTCGTGAAAGGATGGGGTGCTGAGTACAGGTATTGTCATTTCTTGCCAACTCAAAATTAATCGTATTGTTCAACAATTTATGATTCCTCTTCGAACCATACATGTCGAAATTTGTGAGTTACTTAAATTTTTGTTAAAAGTCCTTTGTATTGTTTCTACATTACAGGCGACAGACTGTTACGTCAACTCCATGTTGGATAGAGCTTCACTTGAATGGTCCATTACAATGGTTGGACAGAGTTTTGACTCAAATGGGTTCACCAAGACTTCCTTGCAGTTCAATGTCTTAAGCTTTAATTGTGATGAATTTTAAGTAATTCACGTTTACTTGCGCTTCAACCTGAAGTAAGAATGATGACAAATGACAGGAACTAAATTTTCAAATTCTATTGACCGCATCACTGTGTTGCGAAGATATTTAAATATTTTTAAAATTCTATCTTTATGGTAGTATAGTGTTTGTAGACTATTATGACGAGCAGCTAGTCTATTTGTTCACTGTAATGTTTAGTGCACGTAGTCTATTGTTGTCTAACGTATTCCTTTTATATAAAATTTTGAATTGGTAGGACTGAACTGTCTGCGTAGTTTTTTTCCGAATCTTGTTAGAAATATTTCTCGTTTTCGGTTTGCATGAGTTCATTCAGTTCGTTGTACTGATACGTAATTAATTAATTATTATAAGTATAATCGTTTTATGGGTGAGTATTACACATATTAGCTTTAAGTACACCGTATTTGCTGGCTGGTCTTCACGCTCACTTCAAACGCAATTCACGCTCTGTTATTACTGTTTTTTTTTCTGAGTACAAATTTTTGTTATTCGCGTGGACAATCAATTCCCGACAGCACTTCGTACAAAGGATCCATCGAATCGAGTATAGCTAATTAGCAAGAGTTCCACAAGATTGGTTTGAACGCCGAAGCACGCATTATTGTAGAAATATATTATGTGCCCTGGGTTATACAGTAGTCTGTAAAAATTAGATTAACTTAAACTTCATCCCTCTTTCAGCAAAGAAATGTCTAATATTGAAATCGTAATTGTACTCTACATTCAACAAAAGAATCCTGAGACCTAAAGTTAGTGTAGTCAAATTGAAATTATGTGCAAATTGTGCTATGATACGTGTCAAGGTGTCACTTAATTTAGGCACAGGCAGTTGTTGGAAATCGTGGAACCTGTGAGGCAGCTTTACCTGTTTCTGTTGTGCTCTGCTCATTGTGAAATTGAAACAAAGTAGCTTTATATGCGTAAATAAATGTTTACTTTTTCAGAAGTCAAAGCAATATTTCAACAAGAATTCAGAAACGTTTTTATTTACATGTGAGCTCACAATAATAAGTTTTGTACTAATTAGCATTTTCACGTGATTAACTTAGAGAGGAGATGCGTTCATTCGGTTATAAATTATAAAATTACTCTCAACTTACGCTGCAGAACACATTCATTAAAATAATATTTTACCACATTACCTGACTCGAAATATGACTACCAGAATTCCCCTCCGAGGTATTAACACAACCATAAATCTCTTTGTGATTGTTATAATTCTAAGCGCTTGTTAAAATGTCAGTCATTTCAAGAAAATTAATCATCAGTAGCAGCAGCCCCAGATATTTAATTCTGCGACAAGCGCTTAATTTTAATTCTAGGACGGCTATCTGCAGCCATCATTCCTTCAGTCATTAAACTATTGAATAAGGGTTAAGGGAGACCAGATAATTTTTACAAAGGCATTGCTCTGGCGTCTGGTTTCATTATTTCAATCCCTAGAATACATTTCTGTGAGTGAATACAGTATTACTACTACTACACATTAGCCATCGAACCTCTTCGTTCCAACCTCCAAAATTAGGTAGTATTGAACTTATTTAGAACGATTAGCGGCTGAAGCAGCCGACACCAATTTGGTCAAGCTGTAAGTTGACACGCCTAACCCAACACAGGCAAAGAAAGCTGTAGTACTCAAAGTAATTCTCTCCCATCGAGCCGAGGATGCCTGACTCACTCCCGAAGACTGCAATTTAAAAAAGTCAAATTAGAAAATGCTATTAATCGTAAATTCACACCTTATATGCGAACAGCAAAGCCTACCGATCAGCGTTCCCAACCCAGACAACCCCCTGCCCTTGTGGGAAAATTTGCTGATTTATCGTGGTACCGACGATGGTACGACTGCTACTACTTGAATAGTATTTCAAAATCTTGATAATTTGATGATTTTCCTGAGCATTAACAGTAACTACAGTAGTAAACACGGATATAGTTGGCTAACCTATTTTATGTTAAATGAGCCCGTACGGACAAGTCCTTCGGGATAATAAGTGAAGTGCAAGCAGAATACAATAGACAAATTTATGCGAAACCTATGTCTACTGAAACTCTTGAGTGCTCTGCTTGCGCTAAGTAGCTGAAAACCTGAATATATTACTAAAAAACAACGGCTTACATGAGTGGTGGTGAAAGAGATTCGCAAGGGACTGCTTAAACGACGAACTAGAAACATGTTATAATCCTTGGATGACTTGTTCTACGGCTGTATGGATCTTGAAAGTACTGCTACGGATACTTTGTCAATCTGAAAAATTTCAAAATAAGAATTTATACCACTTTTCATTATTAGGGCCTGTTTAGATGACTAAAATTAATTTCTTTCCTATCCCATGCGTTGTGTTGTAGCGAATTGATAGAATACGCAACCTTCAAAAGTAATTTGGCAAAGCTTTATCTACGCTGTGTTGTGCAGAATCAATTCCGTTCATTCCCAAAATGTAGTCAAAACATTTACTGTGTAAACATTTACCAATTTGAACAGAAGAGTATCAGCCGAATTAAAAAAAACGCTGATTTGACTGACACCCGACAGAGAATGAGGAAGAAAACCAAAAATTATTCCACAAGTACTTAGAATTGCACCATGGACTCTGGGACTTTCAAGATAATCTTAAATAGGTTGAGGCACAGATAAGGACAGAAATTATACGCATCATTAGAGGTTCAGACAGTTCAGAGGTACAGAGTCGGACTAGGAATACCGTGCCATGAGTGAGGTGACTCCTACATAAGTAGCAATAATTCTAGTTCTCTTCTAATCTTAAGTAAGATTCACACTCAAAATGTCGGACGAGACTTCTTGAATTAAATAGCAATGGTCGCGAAAACGTATTAAGCTTTGATTCCCGACATTGTGGCGTCGTCTGTGAGGCCCGTTGAAAGTAAGCCAAAAAAGTCTGTTGTTGCCAAATTATAAATTGTGTCAAAGCCCATCCGAAGCTAGTTCAATAGTCAGTTGCACTTCCTATTTATTAATAGATCGGAGAAGCCTAAAGTTTGGGGATGTCTACTGTGTACTGTCTATCTTATTTTTGGCAAAATATACACATTAAAGAACAACGCCAATCTTTATCCTTTCCAATTAAGAATTTCACCTTCAGTAAAAGAATGTACAGGTCACTTGTCCTTGTGTTTTATTATGCGCACAAGGTTGATGCAAAGTACTTCGAGTTGTCGCTAATTTGTAGTAACTGCAAGTGCACTTCGTAGCTTCAATTTTATTTCAGAATAGCATATGATGGAAGTAATATTCCCCTCTCATTACAATATTATTATTAGGTTAATGAACAATTTGCAGCATTTGCGGACTTGGAGCTGCAATAAATTAGAATTTATTGCAACACCTTCTTTGTTGTTTGTAAACATGGGGGCTATGACTACCAACAAATGCCCCCCCCCCCCCCACTTCGCGTTCATAAAAATTTGAAAGCTCAACAAACAACCATTGGTAATACCAAAAGCAGCAATCAGGGATAGGTAAATCAAAATCTGTAAGCAGCATAATTTGTCGTTGAAGGAGACGGAGAGGATGAATACATTGACGCTAATACTGTGTTAACTTTATATTGTGTGCATAAAATTATTTTTGAAAAGCAAATGTGCAAATATTAAAAAAATCAATAAAAAGAAATAAATAAAAATCAATCGCAGAAAACGATCCAAAACCTAACCTAACCTGACAATAAATAAAAGCAGTAAAGTAATAGATAACAATAGCATCCCGATCCTGCACGCCTAATAATTCGTCAATTCTAATCAATCCTGTCCCAACACCAAGCATGGGCCACCCGGCTTCCGGTATGGGATGGCGGCATGGATGGGACATGGGACGCAACCATTTCTGCTCTCAGTATCTTACTCCGGCTGCGGGGAAGCGCGTAAACCCAACCTTAAGCAATATTTGCTTTTATGCAGTTTGGAATTGAAATTCCACAACAGACAAGAATGATTAAATAGGAATATTGAATATTGTTCCCAGGAAAAAATCTAAACCTACAAATTCCTGCAGTTGAGACTCAAAGCCAGGCAGGCAATATTGAAGCAACATGGTTCCGGTTATTTCGGTGGACCGACAGTTACCCAAACATGATATTGTGCTATTCTAATATTTTTTTATTTCTTTCGCCAGTTTTAGTTCATACTAGAGCACAAAGTTAACCTCAGAAGGCTAACTTACGTATAACACTAACACTGTCCCTACTTTATATCTTTACATACCTTTAATTTTGAATTCGGTGTTTAAGGTCAGGTTGCTCAGTTCAGTTAGCCAGAGCGTGGTTGAGTTTCCTCCGTTGTTCCCTTCTTCTTCAATTAAAATCCAACTAATGTGCTGATAGTTTTGTTTGAGGTTTGAGGATACGGATTGACCTTTTGCCTTTTGAGTTGAAACTGAAGGTGATGTCGGAAGGGAGTAGGAAACGGTAGGGACACGCGACACGCACTCTGGAGGAAACTGACCTTCGCTCCTGCCTTGCCTCGCTGCCTCGACCAACTAAAAATACAAAATGTGAAAGTATGGCTAGTCGCTAGTGGAAAGTGGAAAGGGAGGAATTTTGAGCGTAGAAAAACTCGTGCTCTCAACCAACTCCGTCCGGGGTCAGGCAAAGTGCGTTATGTAATTTCTGGTCTCGAGCTGAACTCGATGCTTGCATTCCTTCCGTATGTATGTAGTGTAGTTATCCCTCCTACAAAAATAAATCTGCATCAACTGCGACTTCAGTAAAATGCAAATGATGTAAATGAAAGGAAAGAGTTGGCGTTAATTATTGTTGTCTAAGTATTTATCTAACTATTTTTCTTAAAACAATCGCCGGACTCATTTCGACATAACAATAGACATGCAATTCTAAGCATTTTTTGACCCTATATTTTTAGTCAGACTAGACAGTTTAGTTGACAAATGAGAATTGACACCTAATTCATAATTGCACAGACAGGCTCAAAATGCACTCTCTAGCTCCTTTTAGGTTTGCAGAAATTCAGCTGAGTAATTCATCTTCTCGGCGGACTCGATTAGGATACTTCCAAAATAAAAGCTGAGGAACAACACGATCATATCCAAATCTTCCTTAGTGGTGATGGCATTTCAGTCGTTCAAACAGTTCAAAGTAAAGCGAACTTTGCAGAGCAACCTCAAAACAAATTCACTTCAAGTTAATTTGAAACTAAAATGCACTTTCGTTGTGCAACAGATTGATTGGTAGAAGCTTGGGCGATCCAGGGGCCATAAATTGCGATATTCTTAATGAATTTGTCATTGTGCGTTTGACAACTAACTGAGTTTTGCTAATATTCCAATACAAAATACAATAAATTACGAAAACTGGATTTGCGGAACACTACACACTGGAAGGCAAAGCCAAAAGTCAAAAGTGACAGCGTCAAACTTTCGAAGAATAAAAGTTTTAAAATTAAGCACAATAATACAAATACTCTAGAGCCTTGCCTTGTCTCTAAAAATTCTGAAGAATTCTGCACGAAAGACAAACTTCAAGCAATAAATCGAACGAATCGAACCCAAATGCAGTCATTACGAGTTCTATAGGCAAATAGCATTTTGGTTAAAAACTCTGAACCCGAATGTATTGAAACCGAGTTTGATCGAGAATTCAGAATTTGAGTAAACGAACGATCACTTATATTTATTCCTTCACAAAATAGAAGATCTATATCAAAATATGATAAAATCTAGTTTTTACTCCCAAGTCACTTCAGTCAAATCGGAAAATACTTTATCCGGTTCATGATCATCATCAAGTTCGTCCTTGTACGTGATATTATACTCGGCAAGCTTGAGAGGGTCCATGTCATCCAAATACAATATAGTTCCCTCCTCTTCTTTGAACTCTCGGTCCATTTCCTCTTCTTCAGCATCCATGTCTAAATTACTGTCCATGAAGTAGCCTTTAGGCCTGTACGCATCATACCAATCTTCCAAATCATAAATGTCGCAAATGTTTTCAGCTTTGGTAACTCTAAGCGTCGCCTTTAATTCCTCCTCAACTTCTGGTTGCAGAGATTCCAGCTCTGGCGGAAGAGGTTTTCCAGCCTTCAGGTGTTTGACTCTTTGCTTTGTGTCCGAGATCCATTTGTAGAATGGAAGAAAAGCACGAACCAGAAGCCACGGCGTTTTGGCCTCGTCATCTTGCTCCTCAATTATCTCCTTCTGACCTGCAGCATCAATTTCAGCTGCTTGGGCAGCTGCGTCTTCAATGTCAATGAAATCAGCGTTCGCATGGATTAGGAATGTTTCTCCAAACCACTGCAATTAAATAGAGCTTGAATTTTCAAGAAAATTCGAAAAATAATTATAGAAAATTGACCGACCTGAATTCCGTTTCTTGGCTGCATTTTGACATCGCGTTCGGCCCTTGAAGCTTTTGAATGAATGATGGTGTTAATTAAATTATTTAATATTAATAAATTAACTTTAGCAATACCTTGAAGAATAACGAGGGGAATGAGGGGCAGCTGAGGTTGTTTGTCGGCGTGACTAAAAATTGGTCGCCATTGTTTGCATAACAATTTTGCCAACTTCCCCATGACCAAAGGCAGAGTTAGAATGTAAAATATACTGATGTCGAATGGATCGCCATGATAGCCAATAATCCATTCCTCTCCAGAGCCTAGCGCCTTGCTCGTTTTCAGAGGAGTTTTGACATCTTGGATTATTTCCACGGCCGAAGTGGTTAAATTCACGTCTTCAGTCAAATTATTTCTGGCAACGAAGGGATTTATTTTGGATTCCGAAATCACAAAAAGAAACGCAAAAACTAATCCGCAACATTGTAAATTGAACATGGCTGGGGTTCGGCCAAGTAAACTTTGCATTCTGAACTAATTTCTGTACCTCAGCTCAACTCAGAATATCATATTCTATTGGGAAACTACACACGTCTATGTACGCACGTCATGAAAGTTGTGGTTGTGTAGAAGTCTAGTGTTGAACAGGAGACTAGAGCTTTAAAGAGCCGCCTTGGTAACTTAGAATTACTCTAACGATAAGAAATTTTGTCAAAATTAATTTCCTAGGATTTTAGACTTAATTTTAAAACTCTATCGGCTTCACATTCCACATCAAACCAAACCAAAATACTCACTGCGGGAGTGAAATGGGCGATGAGATTTTTGTAGCAAACTAGTAATAAAAAACTTTCATTCTAAATTGATTTAATATTGTATTTTTAACTTCACCAAATCATACTTACAATCCATAGCTGTAATTCATATACAGAAACGAGTCTACCAGATTTCTATTATATGATCGGGGACAACCCGATAATCGTAAGCCGAATTGCACTAATTTAATTAAAATCGGAAACTTGTAAAAACATGCCTAGTGCCTAGTAGAAGTAGAAAAATTTATTTTGCGCTCAGCTAGTCGGACTCTCCAGAAGATTCGTGTTGTTCAGGATCCTCTGAATTCTTTCCTTCAGCATGACTGTGGTGGGAATCGGAAGAGCTGGCCGCTGCTCCTTCCTTACTTTCTTCTTCCAGTTTCAACTTTGCAATCAATTCTTTGGCCGGATTAAAAACTCC